>JASDQU010105913.1:57538-73865 GCA_032191745.1 Picea mariana | reverse complement strand
AAAAAAATTAAGGTAAATGAAAGAGAAAAAATCAAATGAGAACATATAAATACATGCCTCGTACATTTCAACATTTGGATATCATTAATTGATCTGAAATTGATCTTTTAAAGACTATGGTTAAGTTTATGCATGAGTTGATTTACCACTGAAGAATTAAGAGAAGGAGAATATTTTAATGATAGAATGTTGCAGCCATCATAAATAATGCATAACATAAAATACATATAAATAACAAAAAACCATAACGCCAACATTGATAACGGAGTTCGACACAATTTTGCCTATGTCTCTGAGACTTTGTCTTAGTGGGGGAGGCTTTCTTATTAATATTCGATGCTTCAAAAATACATCAGAAGTGTATCAAATGGATTATAAATTGATTTGGTTGTGTTATGATCGATCTCAAGAATCCAACACAACTGACGGAACTGAAAAAGGCTGAGTGTAGCTCCCGGAAATGGCCTCCAAAGCTTGCTTCCTCAATGGCTTCCCTGCATAAAAATGGCTTGAACTTCACAACTTGGCATCGATTTCGCTAATATGAACCTCCCTGGATTGTCAAAAACACCTAATTTATATATATATATTGATTTGAGGGTCGAAATCCAACTTCCCCCCAACTTTTTTGGCCTCAGATTGGGCTCAGATCCCCTTCAGAGGGCCAAAAATCCTCAAAAATCACTAAAAACCAGCTAAAAATCCACTAAAATAAGGTCAAAACCCAAAATTTGGAAACAAATATCCTTAAGCCCCCAGTTAGGGCACATGCCCCCCTTATGTGGTCATAATAGGTCCATGTGACTTAGTTCCCAAGGGGCGCACCTCCCTTAGCTGAAAAGGTGCTTAAGTTTAAATTTCTGAAAAATGGATTTTTTTTCTAAAGTAGTAATTTGTCGTTTGTGGCTAGCTCATTGTGCTTAAGTCATTTGAAGAGGCAGTTCATGGGATCGAATCCCATGGAGTCCAAAAATACAAATTTGACCTTTTTAAGGCCTTGACTATGGTGACATTTGGCACCCTTGGATTGGACCATGTGTCATCCCATGGTTGGCCAATCTTTTGCCACATGGACTATTAAAACTTTGAAACTTGTCATCATGAACCCTTTCCACTTGTCATGATCTAGTGATATCACATGTCATCACCTGATGGCTGCCACTTGTCATAATTTGAAGCTACCATGTGTCACATGTTGAAGATGCTACGTGTCCATTTGACCCTTTGACTTTTTGCTGGAGAAGACCGAATTTTCCAACTGCCATAACTTTCTCATATGACATCTGTTTGCACCGTTGAAAATCTTGCAATGAGAAATTCATGATCATGTCATTTTCCTGAGCATTTGCAAACTTTGATTTTTTCCCATTTCAGGATCCATTTTGGATCATTCCTCCACAAGAAGACCTTTTGGTCCTCCAAAAGGGTATTAACCAGACATCAAGTGCGGGATAGACCTCCCCACTCGTCCTTGTCTTTAAACTCTGTCATGTGCACATGTCATATCAGAATGAATTGCATAATAACCATGACAATTGAAATCTTATTGTTATCCATTTGAACATGTTCACATCTTACTGAACCCACTACCATCCATGCATAATACATTACCAATGATAATATCATAAATATGGTTGAAACTGAACCAATATGTTTGATGTATTTGCACGACATAAACTTATCTTAAAGAAAAGTATGATTGAATTCCCATCCTACAACCATCTCATGTTCATGATTAAGATCAACTGCTTTACTTGAGACAATTATAGGTGTATTGCTTGCATAAGTTGCCTTCTTTAATTGTTCCATTGTTAGAAGAGATTAATTTGCTTTTATATGATGAGGATGTACAACATATTTTGTCCCTTCTTTAGTTAAGTGATATTGATTTTGTGCCATGTAGAAGATTGCTTTGCGATCATATAAATAAGGGCTACCTAAGACCATTCCACATGTTTCTAGGGGCACCACATCACATATTAATTCATCCACATACTTATATGTAATTGCAAAATTTATGATACATTGATTTGTTGTGGGAAATTTGTGATCTTTTCTTATCCAATTTAGTGCATAGGGTTTGTGATGCATCTTAGTGTTTAATCCCAATTTCTTAACCACTTCTTCTAAAATTAAGTTAGATTGAGATCCATTATCTATCAATGTGTCGATCTTAGTATGTTTCATTATGACCCTTATATGAAATAATTTACTTCTTGAATCAAAACCATCACCAATTTTACCTGAAAAACAAACTGCTATGATCTTAGTCTCATCATTTGAATCTGACCCCAAGTTTGTTGGTCGTGTTGTTGTTGCAAATTTTTGCCTCCCTTTCCTCTCTTCAAACCACTTTAGTCTCTTCTCTGGGTGCAATTTCTAGCAATGATCATCATCATGCCCTTCTTTATTGTAATGATTGCAAGAGAGATTCTCTTCCTTTACTGTCACTGAATTTGATTTCTTCCCATTCCCTTTTCCTTTTCCATCCTTCTTTGAATATGATTCCCCTGATACACCAACTCTAGTTTTCCCTTCTTCAATATACGTTGCTTGGACACAAACCTCATCAAGATTAGTATGTCCAAACATAAATACAATATTACGAATATAAGCAGGAAAACGTCCTATATACTTCATAAGATTTTCTTGTGTAGTGAATGGAACATCTAACATCAAAGCCATCTTACAGAATTCATCTGTATATTCCTACATCGATTGTCCTTTTCTTAACTTAAGACTTTGCCATTCAATTAAATCATTTTCCTTATATCCCAATGGATATAACTTTTTTCTAAGTTTGGAAATAAAAGCATGCCATGATGGAAAAATCTTACCAACTTGTTGAGTTTAATGTTGCATCTTACTTTGCCACCAGATGAGAGTTGTTCCTTCAAGACAAAGCAATTCCAATCTGATTTTGGTTGCCTCATATTTGATTTGATGCACATTACAATATACCTCCATCTGTATAACCAAGTTATCAAGTTTCTCAGCATTAAATTTGCCATCATACATAGGTAAAACAAAATTTACACCGAGTTTAAGTAATGGCATATCAGGCTTATGTTTATGATAATTTTTTCTTGCAGTAGAATTTGAACTTGTACTTGAAGAAGAAGAAGAAGATGGAGATGATGGAGGTGAAGGATGAGATTTTGGAGGGTCCTCTCCTTCTTCACTTTTGGCTTGATTTGAATATTCCCCTTGAATTGGTCTCTTCCATTCCAAGTAAGCAGCATACAATACTTTTACCATCTTCGACATGGCAAAGAAAGTTCTTTGAAACTCTCTTTCGTTTTGAGAAAGTTCTTCTTTCGATACCATCTTCTCACTTTGAGATGTCCTCTTTCTTGATCCAATCTCAAGATTTCCTTCTACAATCTCTCCTTCACCAGGACTTAGATTTTCCCTGGTAATCATGAAAACTCAAACAACCAACTGTCAACCTGCTCTGATACCACTTGAACTGAACTTGATCTTTTAAAGACTATGGTTAAGTTTATGCATGAGTTGATTTACCACTTAGGAATTAAGAGAAGAAGAATATTTTAATGATAGAATGTTTCAGCCATCATAAAGAATGTAGAAAAGAAACTAAACATAAATAACATCAAACCATAATGCCAAGATTGATAATGGAGTTCGACACAAGTTTTCCTACGTCTTTGTGGGGGAGGCTTTCTTATTAATCTTAAATACTTCAAAAATACATCAGAAGTACATCATATGGATTAAAAACTAGTATGGTTGTGTTATGATCGACCTCAATAATACAACACAACTAACGACACTGAAAAAGGCTGAGCATAGCTCCCAAAAATGGCCTTCAAAGGTTGCTTCCCTGCATAAAAATGGCTTGAACTTCACAAATTAGCATCAATTATGCTAATATGAACCTACCTAAACTATCAAAAACACCTATTTTATATATATTTTGAGTTGAGGATCTAAATCCAACTTCCCCCCAACTTTCTGGTCTCAGATTGGGCTTAGATCCTCTTTAGAGGGCCAAAAATCCTCAAAAATCACTAAAAATCAGCGAAAAATCCACCAAAATAAGGTCAAAACCCAAAATTTCGCAAAAAAACTGCTTAAGCCCCTAGTTAGGGCCATTTGGCTTAGTGCCCAAGGGGCACACCTCCCTTAGCTAGAAAATGTGTTTAAGTTTAAATTTATGAAAAGTGGGTTTTTTTCTAAAGTAGTAATTTGCCCTTTGTGGCTAGGTCATTGTGCTTAAGTCATTTGAAGAGGCAGGTCATGGGATTGAATCCCATGGAGTCCAACAATATAAATTTTACCTTTTTAAGGCCTTGACCTTGGTGACATGTGGCACCTTTGGATTGGACCATGTGTCAGCCCATGTTTGGCCAATCTTTTGCCACATGGACTATCAAAACTTTGACACTTGTCATCATGAACCCTTGGCACTTGTCATGATCTAGTGATACCACATGTCATCACTTGAGGGCTTCCACTTGTCGTAATCTGAATCTTCCACGTGTCACATGATGAATATGCCACGTGTCCCTTTGACCCTTTGACTTTTTTCTAGAGAAGACCAAATTTTCCAACTGCCATAACTTTCTCATACGACGTTCGTTTTTGGATCTGTTTGCACTGCTGGAAATCTTGCGATGAGCAATTCACAATCATTTCATTTTCATGAGAATTTGAGAAGTTTTATTTTTGAGCATTTCAGGATCCATTTTGGATCATTAATCTTCTTCTTCATCCAAGTCAACATCTATATCATTCGATTCAGAATTGATGTTGAAAGGATTGGCCATATCAACATCATCATCAATGTTGTCATTTCCAATCATATCACCATCTATATCATCATTGGGAACATTATCTCCTACATTTGGTTCAACTTGTTCAAGTTCTTCATCTAATATATCGTCGATATCAACTTCATCCAGAATATTGTCTAGATCATCTCCTTGAACTTCTATGATGTCTTCCTATTACACATGAACTAATTGCTCTTCTATATGATATTGTTCTTCATTATCATCTTCTTCCACTACATTATACTTTATTGACCTTCCTCTTGGATCATATCTAAAAACATATGAACAACCCCCTCTACTTGGAACCTCTGATTAAAATACTTATTCGCATTGGCTTGGAAGAACATAGGGCTATGATCCTAGCTCATCGTTCCTTGTATTAACCATTGTAAATCCGTTATCATGTTGATTAACAGTTCTATCAAGATCACATTCATTCATTTGTAGCATGTACCATTTGATGTCGAACGGAACTAATTTGAAGGATTTAAAGTCACACTCAAGTATATCATCCAAAAACCCATAGTGTCGATTTTCCGATACTTCAGGATGTCTGTCACTTCTAGAGGAAACATTAGTACCCTGGAATACTGCAGTTATCCCTCTATCCAAAATTTCCATATTTTCATCCAACTTTTTGATGTAGAATTTACGTCCATTGCACCACATAGCCTTGTGGTGTTTCAACTGAAATATGCCAGACACGTAAAAAAAATGCATTGTCAATTGATAAAAATATTTATACTTGGAAATTATGCAAGTTAAGAAAGAAAAAATGTTGTATACATCAATATAATATTAAAAAAATATAAATAGTATGGGTGAATATGCTTGCCTTTTTATCTTTTAAACCATATGCTAAATCATTTTCTCTGTGTGTAAGATTAGTATCTCCTTTACATTCAACTTCTTCAAGACCAATGTAGTCACACCATACCATGGTAACCTACCATTATTAGATTGTATAGATCATTCAATCCACACCCCACACCTTCATCCCATCAAGAGTGTTTGCAATGTATATATGTATTGCATCCCACTCTCAACCAACTATATTAAAATAAAACATTTCACATATAATTAGTTACCATGGTATACCTTCATAATAATGGATTATGTAGGAAGACTAAAAATTAAATAAGTACGATATACATAAAAAAAAGAGAGTGAAATGTATTATAAATTCCCACCATCTCCGTACATGTCACTTTCCTCATTCTACCTTTCCCCAATAGGTGCTTCCCTTCAAATTTGTTGATGGAGTTGACATCCCAAATGTGATCCACATTAATACTTGCAGCTATTTTAGGAATATATTGCGTAATATAAACCATTGTTTGATATACCATATATCACTCTACCATAGAACCCTCATGACGTTCTCTTTGTCTAACCAAAGCCTTCAATGATTTCAAGTGCCTCTCAACCATCCACATTGACCTTGTGTKTACAGGTCCACACTTTTCAATCTCCTCAACTTGGTGTACRAGGTAGTGATCTTTTGCATTGAAAAATGTTGGAGGTAGATACTTTTTCATTTCACACATTAGACGGGGAATTTTTCTCCTCGATACTTTATGTCTTCTTTATAGATTTCTTTAGATTAAAACCATCTACAAATGATGTTACAAAATCACAGGTTTCAACAAAAACGTATACATTACTACATTACAAGTAAAACACATGCAGTTAAATATAAGGTATACAACAAATTGAACAAATTACACTTTGCATATAAATTTCCACTTATCTCATGTATTTTCCAAGATCATATATAACTTGTTTGACATTGTTGTCAAAGTTGCCTTGGAGATATTGAGGTATAACATACTTTAACAAAAAAATGAATCATTATCTATTCCCAAATTATTAGAAAAAAACACTAAAAATATTTTCACCAATATAGAAATATATACACCAAAATAATTACCTTAATCAAGGTATGCCAATCATGAGTTTTTACCCCACATAATTTACCTTTATTTGTTAGGATATTTTTTTATGTTTGAAGAAAATCCAATGGGAAATTTATTTTTTTCAATAACCTCTTTTACATCCTTTCTTTGCTACTCTATCAATAAACATGGAAGGGTTCTTACATTTTGGTATCCATTGTTATTTGAATGAATCATGCTTTGCATTGCATGATTGGCCTGCTGAATGTCATTACAAGTATTGACAATTTTTTCTTTGTCACTCCTTCCATCTTGGATTCACCATAATGTTTATGTTACATTCTTCTCGATGTGCATTGTATCAAATAAATGAACAATTTCTAGGTGATCATAGTAGGGTAGCCTACTGAATTGTACAAGATAACTTTTCATTCCTCATAGAAGCACCCCATTATTAATGCCTTCATGATGACCTTCAACGTGAAGCATATAAATTAAAGATATTACAACAATACTTGTCAATTAGTACAATGAATAAAATAAAAATGTAAAATATTCCAAATATTTCATGTATGATACATAGATGATTTTATCTATAACTTGATGATTTCTAATATATTGCAACTGACATAGACGAGGTGTCATTCTCCTTGGTTTTTATCAAGTCTCTTCTTTTCCATTGAAAATATGTTTTTTGGTACTTTGATACCTATGGTTATTAGAGAGGAAGTGTCTATACTCATAAAACAACTCATTTCTTAAACTGCATGAATGACAATATTTCATCTTAGGACCACAAACTGGATATACAAATTTACCCTTTGTTTGAAGACCTGCAAGAGATGGATTAAATTTTATATCAATTATTCGAAGTATGTTTAATGAAGGAATTATATAAAAAACATGCATGATATGAACTTCATAAAATTAAACACTATTAAAGTGCATTGTAACATTATAATATACCACATAAATGTGTTATCCTTGGGGCATCATGAATTTTCCATACAAGCATTGCATAGAATTGAAATTCCCTTTGCGCACCTACTGATCTAGAGATATCATACATAGTGATTCCCTTCCATAACTCTAGTAACTCGTCGATAAGAGACTCAATATATACATTCATATCTTTGACTTGGTACTTACCTAATTGATTGAACATACATAATCACTACATATATGAGTAAATGAAAAAATATCAAACATAATTATAAGACATAATTGAACATATATGAGTAAACAAAAAAATATAAGAAATAATTATGAAACAAACGAGACAAATGATATGTTACTGTGTTAAAAAAAATTATTCTACGCAAATACCTGGAACAATTATTGTCAACATTATGTGCTCCCTCTTTATTGACATCCATGGAAGAATGCTATTGTTGATAACAAAAACATGCCACACAGATTAAGTAGATATGAGCTCTTCAAATAGATTGACACCATCAGCTGCCAATGAAAGACTAAGATTACGAGGTTCGACTTTAAAATGTGTCCATATTTTCTCTATCTTCTTAAATGCATATCCATCTGCAGGAATTCAAATAACACCATCTTTACTTATGTTATTTTCATGGTAATACATAAACTGTGCTATGGTTTTGCACCTGAACAATCGCCGCAAATGTAGAATTATGAGAATATAACCAAGAAACTTCTGAGGCACCTTTTTTGTTACTTGATTGGTTCGATATATACTAATTTTACATTTCGGACATTCTTCTTTCGACGCATGTTCTCCATAATATAGAATACGATCATCAAGACATGCATGAATAGTTTGATATTCCATTCCAATATCTTTTGTAATGGCATGTAAATATTGGTATGTGCGATATAAAACATTTGAYAGTGGTAACAATAATTCACCTAACAATCTACAACGTAAAARATCAATACTGGTTAATATAAATAATATTAATCATACATATTGCATCCAAAATTTACAAATGATCAACTAACAATAAAAATAGAGGAAAAAAGAAAAGCTTTATCATCATGTACTAATTGTGACAAAATATGTTACATACCTTAGTAGTTGTGTGACAAAAGTGTTTGACAAACCATTCATAATATTTAAGTTCACCAACAACAATATATCATAGAGACAACTTGTTTTGGAGCCTTCATAACTAGGTTGTGTTGCCTTCTCAAGTACAGGTATATCAAAACACCCTCAAGCTGGTCGTCATCATCATCCATTCCAACATTATTAAATGTCTTCTGGATCAATATATTTGTCTCATCTTCTTCAACTATGTCATTATCATCATCATCTTCTTCCATAGGATCATTAACTTGATCTTCAATATCCACTCCATGTTCCTAAACAGACACTTGTACAACCACATCTTCTTCCACGTGTGGTTTCCTAGCGTGTCGTTCCTTTATAATTGCAAATGATCAAGAAATATTAGTGTATATGACAAATATTAAAACAATACAAACATTTACAAATATAATATAGGAAAATAAAGACAACAAACCAAATACAAAGGAAACTTAGGTGAGAGCGAGAAACAAAGACAACAAATCAATGATGAAGCTTGTGCAATTTATCAATATGTTTATGAATATGTTGAAAAAATATAAGAAATTTTTTACTTTTCTTGAAATATTGTAGAAAGAGAGACACTTTGTGAGATATATAGTCAGAACCAACAAAAACAACATATACTTATTTCACCTTCATCATTCTGTCATATTCTTTCTTGATTTCACTTGGAGACGACAAGTTTTAAGTGGATGACAACTTTCCCTGGCCCAACTTGGAGACCACGATTTAATTTATAAGGGGTTGAGAGTTGAGGGATTAGGGGTTAATGTATTAGTGGTACAAGGGTTAGGGGTTAATGGGATAGGGTTTAAGATGGGGTAATTAGGGGTCAATGATAGGGGTGTTGGTTTATTATATTATTTTCAGTGAAATTCTAAACGAGGTGAATCGACTGACGGTCAAAGTCGTAGTGGGTCGACAGTAGGTCGAGAGTCGAGGTAGATTGAAAGTATGTTGAAGTTCAAGGTTAGTCAACCAGGTAAAGTAAAATTAGAAGGTTAAGGCAGTTCAACATGGTAAAGGAATCGACAACAAGTCGAAGAGGTCAACCAACAAGAGGTCGACATGTGGGCATATGGTGACCAACTTAAGACCGAATAAAGGTCGACTAGTATTCGACTGGTAATATGACTTGGAGTCAACTGGATCAGAATCTTGATATTCATAGGATTTGTAGTCAGTGATCTGCATGGATCTGTAACAATTTTTAGGTGCTAATTATTTAGGTTTTTTCCTATTGTAAAGCCTATAAAGAGGCATGTTGTAAGGTTGTAAAGGATAATTTATGAATCATATGATAGCCAGTCCTTAGAGTAATATTTAGATGTAGGTTGTTGGTCATGCAGATGTAATCCAGATTGGCTATAGGGTTGTTCTTGCATAGGCAAGAGGGTATGATGTCAATTGTGTCTTAGGTGTGGACAAAGGTTAGACATGTAACCTTTTATTTAGATTGAAATAGACAACAAGAGAGAATAATGCTCAAGGAATGTTGTTCTTCTGGGTTTGGGTTTCCAGGGTAAAATATCTGTGTATTGTGTGATTTATTTGTCATATAAATTATTAAATTCTTCTCCTCTTCTGCTAGGTTTAGTGTGGAAGTGAATCTCATTTCCTAACAAGTGGTATCAGAGCGAAGTTCAAATCTGAAAAGTGGTGTCAAAGTTGTGTTATGATTTGATGTGTGTATCATATCTTGATTTACCAATCTTGAATCTGAGAGCTAAACCCTAGGTACCGTAAGAGTTGTAAGTCATAAATTTTGTTAAAGATCATGATAAATAATGGCGAGCAATTCAAGAATAGAGATAGAAAAATTCAATAGCAGGAATTTTGAGCTTTGGAAGCGTAAAATGGAATATCTTCTTGTAGATCGAGAACAATGGAAAACGATCTTTCCAGGTACATATCTGATAGACATCTTGACGGAAGAATGGGAGAAACTTGAAAGAAGAGAAAGAAGTATCATTCGTCTTTGTCTTGCAGATTCAGTACTGCTCAATGTCTTAGGTGAAGATTCGGCCAAGAAACTGTGGGACAAGCTGGGAAGCTTATACTAGTCAAAATATATGGTAAATATGTTGTTTCTCGAAAGAAACTGTATCTTCTGAGAATGAGTGATGGCATTTTGGTGACTAAGAATTTAAATGTGTTTAATACCATTTTAAGCTAGCTATTGTCCGTGGATATTAAAATCACTTAGGAGAATAAGTGTATTAGCCTATTATGCTCTTTTCCATACTCCCGAGATAGCTTAGTCATGTCTATAGGGATAAATACAACCACACTTGTGCTATAAGACATGGTTTATTCTATGTTGTCATAAGAAATGAGAAGAAATAACATGGAAGGATTGACCGAATATGCTTTAGCGGTAGAGTTCAACTGGTTGAAAGAGATAAAGGCAAATTATCTAGTAGAAAGTCTAAGTCGAAGGGTATATCTAAATCCCCAGTTCAGTTGAAAAGAATATGTTGGAAATGCGGTAAAGTTGGGCATTAGAAAAATGATTGTAAGTCGAGGGAGATGGAAGTCATTATGCGATCCAACAAGAAGTAGTCGACTGAGAAAAAGACAACCCTAGATAAGGGAGGTGATGTGTACCTGGCATCGACCAGTACACAGTCGGATCAAGGAGTTTGGTTGATCGACTTGGGAGAATACTATCATATAAAACCACATAGAGAATGGTTATGCGAGTATGAACCATATGATGGAGGTGATGTTATCTGGGGGGATGACTTGACAACCAAAATTTTCAGATGAGGAAGAGTTCAATTGATGCTACAGGATGGGAGGAAAAAAACCCTTCCTGGTATGCTACACATTCCGAGCTTGGAAAGAAACCTGATATCTGCCAGTAAGATGAGAGATGTTGGATTGCACACTTTGTTTTAGAAGGATTTGTGCAAGATGGTCAGAGGTGTGATGGTCGTAATGAAAGGAGTTCATATTGGAACCCTATACAAGTTTTTAGGGAATGTCGACTCGATTGGATGCAACAATATTGTTTCTCCTGAATCTGACTCGACTTCGACTCAACTCGACCCAACTAAGGATGATTCTATACAAACCGACTCGATAAGACATGATAAAATCGACCCGACCATGCTATGGTATGAGAGGATGAGACACATTTGAGAAAAAGGACTTCAAGCTATGCACAACAAAGGTATGGTAAAAGGTTTTCTTGAATGTGGTGTAGAAGTTGAATTTTGTGAACATTGCATATATGGAAAACAAATTCAGACAAGGCTCCCATATGGAGTGATAAGGGAAAATGGGATTCTAGAATTGGTGCATAGTGATCTGTTTGGCCCAGTTATAGTGCCTTCACTTGGTGGATCCCTATATTATGTCTCTGTTGGTTACTATTCTATTCTTTCTGAGTTTGTATTGATCTAGGGTTCATGTCTGTTCAGGTTTCCAACAAAGCCTCTAAAACTATCGCCCCTCCTGGTAAACCAGAAGGAAACGCAGTGCACAAAGTGCCCTGCGCTGTCTCAACCGAGATAGCTTTAATGGGTGGTTGTAAGACTCATGTGTTTACAGCCTAGGATTGAGTGTGAGATATGAGAATTGTATATTGAGTCGCTATTATAACTTGTAACCACAATATAACGTCATTTGCGAATAAGCAGGAAATATAGAAACTCGTTCATTAAGAATAACAATAACTACTAAAGACAATAAAGATATGCATGCATTCATCACACAAAACAACTGCTATCATGGTTCACCCCCTCTTGGGATACGTCCACAAATATTTGGCTCTTAGCTCTTTTATTATAGTCGCTCTGGTACTACAATGTCGCGCGCTTTACAATTCTCCTCAGTCGGGTAAGATATATATGAGGCAGACTATATCGCACCAGGATCCTCAACCTGCAATCTAACCCTCAAGATATACCCTCCTCAATCCTCTCTAGCTCAACATCTTACAAAAATAGTTCATACAACAAAACATTTCATATCAACTCGCTATAATAACGACTAGTCTCTCCGATGAAAAAAACCTGAGCCCCTTATGATACCTAAGTATCTATATTTATACATTTCTGGCTCTTCAACTCTTACAATAAATTACCAAAACCCTAAACCTACCGTCGTTAGGTCTTCCCTACATGCATGCGTGTTGTTCTTCCTTCCAGCTGTCGCTTTCCTGATGCATGCTTTCTTTCCCAAAATCTCCCTTCTTTTCCGCTTTGGCCTGCCTCCAACAGGCCCCCAACACGGACATGTGGCTCATCCCGAGCTGCCTAACCTTTGTGTGCTTCCTCGATCTCCTTGGTGATTGCCTGGAAATTTTCCTTGAGCTCTGCTGCTTGTGTCTGCGCCTGCGCAGTCTTCTCCTTGAGTGTGTCCACTATGTGGGCTGCAATTTCGTCACTAATCAGTTTTGTGCACTCTACCTGGGTCTATGTTATTTGTGTCTTGGCTTCCTCTGACTGTGCTAGGACTTCTGCTACCCACTCTTGCAATGGTTCCATTTGAGCATGTCGATCTTATTTCTATTTTTACGCAGTGGTGAGTTCTGCCTGCAGTTTCTTCATTTTCTGTGCCCCTTTGACGCGCTCTGTGATGGCCATTTTCTTCTGCCTCCACTTAAGGTCTTGGATCGTTGCATTGCTCCTTTCTTCTTCCTTGTCCCACTTTTGGACCTGTTGGTCCTCCTCTAACTTTGTCCAAAGTTGTGTTTCTTTATCAAACAAGTCGGTTGATGTGATGACTTGTTGTTTTATCGCCTGCAGCTGCGCTAATGCTTCCTTCTTCCTTTTCTCCTTCACTGTTGGTGGAGTAGTGAGTGTGAGTTGTTCTTGGATATTCTCGATCTCCTTCTGGTATTGATCAATTGCCTACGTAATATGATCAATTTGTTCTGCTGCTCTGATTTCATCCCCCTATGTGGCCTTTGGAATCTTCTCGTAAGTTCCTGCCACTTTCTGCTCCAATCCTTTCCTGCACTCATTTTCCTCTTGGGTCTTGAACTTAGCCTGCTCATAGACTATTTCCAGCACATCTTGCTTCTTTGTTGTCTACTGCAATTAGACTAAGTATTTTCATGTGTGAGACTATACCTTGTGGTTTACACTAACCTACAACTTGTGTAGTGCCCTGGATGGCATCTGCGTCAACACCAATTGGATTTGAGCTAAGTCTTTTAGGGGTGTTTTCCCCACGATCTCGTCCATATGCAACATACTAGGTGTGATGTGGAATTTTGTGTTTGGCTGCAATATTGTATGGACTGGATCTCTCTCTCCTTATTCCAGTCTTTCCTTGGTCTGTGTGTTGGAAGATTGGTTGTTGACATTGATGTCAACCCTAGTCATGGGTTTTGGACCGCAATATTGATGAAGGTATTTGGACATGAAGAACAATGCACATGCATATACAACACCCATGTATGGATAGTATACATCATGTTGTTTCCGATGGTATGTGGCACGTCACATGGATCCTCATGGTTGAGGAGAAATGAATTTTTGAAGATGACAAAGTGAATTGAAGAAGGAAGTACATGTAGGCCTTGAAGATAATTAAAGAAACGAATTACAAAACAAGAAAGTGTTAGGTAGGCCTTAATGTTAAAAGGAAGTGACATAAATGGTATAAATACATATCATTATACATTCATTTGATAAACAAGTCGAATTTCAGAGGAAATCGTAAGTAAAGAAGGTCAGATTTCAAGGGAGGATGAAGTCTTTGGTGATGTGTTCTAAGGTATGTTATTTTCAGGTCATCTTACCATTTTCGCTATAACCTTTTTTATAGAATGATTCAGATGGTGAAATTTATATGGTATTGAGAATACATATCAATGTATCTATGTTAAAATTTTCAGCTCTTGATTCACTATAATTATGGAGATACACTCTATGGAAGATAGGGTTTTTGACCAGTCCTAAAGCTAGTCAATAAACATGTGTTCCGGGTAAAAAAGTCATAAATTATTCATAGAGAATCCAAATGAAGTGGGACAAATTTCATTGGAAATATTACGAATTTTAGTTTCTTGTGTGTGATTTTCAGAATCTGATGTTAAATATTGAGCGTGGGGCATTCTGTACAAGTTCCCTCTCTTAAATAAACCAGAATTGAATAAAGTCTACCATTATTTCTATAACTTCTTTTTGGGGAGGATTCAAGGAGTGAAACTTGGAGGAGTTTCAGAGAATACATTGTGTAATATTATCTACAGGATCAGAGTATTCCAAGAATTGAATAATTACAGAAGTTGAAGAAGTCTGAGGAAGCATTATCAGGCTCTATGTGATGGTTGGTTGATGGTGATGATTTAATGTAAAGTTTTATTATATCTAATACATTCTTGGGTGGAAGGAAGGGAAAAGGATGGAGAGGTCAAACCTCTCTTTATATTGGAGGATTTTATCTTCCTCTTGGAGGTTTATCCATTCCTTTATATTTGAAAGTTGTAGCTACCTTTGGAAGTCATTACTTCCCTTGACCGATAACTATTGATTATTTCTCATATATTGTGCATGGTGTATTGATGTAACCCTTATACTATTGTTCATTTCTCATTGAATATAATTGAATGGTTTAAGTATAAGTTGAAAAAGTTTTTAAATTCTACTTGATACTGATTCACCCCCCTCTCAGTATCAACAATTGGTATCAGAGCAGGTTGCCTTCAGAACAGTTTAACCACTGGAAGGAAAATCCTGAGCAGAGATGCATGACCATGAGCACATTTCAAATGGGATTCAAAAAATTGATGGAAGAAATTATGCATACTTGAGTGATAAAGTGAAATCCTACCTAACGGCTTTGGTAGTAGACATTTGGTACTCAGTTGTAAATGGCTATTTAATCCCAAATAATGCTCCAACCGATCCAAATGAGAAGAAGCTTATGAGTTGTAATTCAAAAGCCACATATGTTATTCTAGCATAATTGGCACCAACCATTGCTAGCAAAGTGATGGGCTGCAACACTACTAAAGAGGTATGGGACAAACTCAAGAGTATGTACGAAGGTGATCCAAAAGTTAAGCAGGTCAAGCTTCAATGACATAGAGTAGGATTTGAAAATTTGAAGATGAATGAAAAGGAAGATATTGCAACCTATATTCTTAGATTTTATGAAGTTTTTAATTCTATCAGAGGATTGGGTGAAGAGCTCGATGAATCGTTGGTTGTATAAAAAGTGTTGAGATCACTTCTCTTGAAGTATGATGCTAAGGTCTTCGCCATTGAAGAAACTAGGGACTTGACCAAAATGACAATGGATGAATTACATGGGTCTCTTATAGCATATGAAATGAGAACAGGTACAAAAAGTGACCAGCCAAACAATGAAGCATCCTTTAAAGCCATAAACAAGACAAAAGACAAGGATAATGACCTTGATGAAGAAATAGAAAATTTTGTAAGAAGGTTCCAGAAGGGAAGTGGAAGATACAAAGGTAAGTCTCCTCTCAAATGCTTTAACTATGGTAGAATAGGACATATTGTTGAAAACTACTACTATAAAAAGAGAAGTCTCAACAATAAAAAGAGATTCTACTCCAAGGATGATGACATCTCCTCAGATGAGAGTGATGA
>JASDQU010105913.1:32451-43135 GCA_032191745.1 Picea mariana | reverse complement strand
TTTTTCTAGAGCATGGATTTAGGTATGTTTGATAGATTTTGTCCTAGCTTAAAAACTAGGGCATTAACAGCTGAAAGAAAGTTTGATATGAATAGATCTAATAAGTATAATGATAGATATCGTATACCTATGCATAGAAAGAATGTTTGGAGTAACAAATGGATGCAGGATCCTAGAAAGAATTTTCTGCAGGTTAGTTATCACGATTCTAGTGTGCAGTACAAAAGAGGTCAGAGATCATTTAAAAGAAAGCGAGGATTAATCCTATGTTATAGTTGCAGAAAACTAGGCCATCTAGATAAGGAATGCCCTGGTAGAAGACCTAGTTGTCTCTGTTGCAAAGCTAGGGATCATGAGGTATTGGATTGCCCTAGAATGATCGCTAAGCTTGAAAGGATGAATCTGAATCAAGAAGACCATAAGGCAGATCCAGAAAAGGTAGAAACCCAGCAAGAATCAAAGAAATTATTAATACAGATGAAAGAAACCCTGAAGGAACATAAAAATGTCCGATTACCAGAGATCTTCAAAGAAAATGATCAACTCGAAGCAAGAATAGGGGACTTTGGCATTGACTGTATTCTTGATGAAGAAACACAAGTGAACATTATGCCAGAAAGAACTTGGGAAGCTATAGGGAAGCTTTCCATGATTCCTTCGTTGGGAGGAATATGACTATTAAGAGGAAAAATGATGATGTTATGTGGAAAACTCACTCAGATACCTATGATAGTCAATTGAACTTCGACAAAAGAAGATTTTGAGATTATCAAATTCATTGAGGACAACGCCTTGTTTACTATGCTACTTGGAAAACCTTGGATTGAAAGAGATCAAGCCAGAAAGAAGGAAGAAGAAGAGGTTTTAGAACAGCAGAGACAAGAGTTAAAAGATTTCATGACTAAAAGGATCGCACAGCTAATAGAAGAACAAGAGAACCGCTCGAAGCCATATGACACTAGAAGCCCAGATGTTGAGGCCAAAGATACACAAAAGGATGAAATTTCTACCCCAGACAAAGAAGAAGTGATATACCTAAACCCTAGGAGAGAATCTCACTAGCACGAAGTGACTATGTCGAGAGAAGATAAGACTCAGAATGGAAAAAGGATGACCGAGATGAAGCTCACTGTGAAGAAGGGTAGGAAGCTAAGTAAAAAGAGAACCAAGATCTAAAATTTGCAGAAGGTTCCGAAGGAAACTTCACAAAAGGAAAAACCACAAGAATTGAGCTTCGTCGGGATATCAAAATAGGGACATATGCCACTTTGTTGAGGCGAAGTAATATAGCCATTGGAATCCAATATAAACGTTCGACTACTGCTCCGAACGGGTCGAAAAGCATTTATGGCTCGCCACTGGACCGTTCGACCATGCCATAACGGACAGAACATAAATTAATGCAGCCTCATACCTGTTGCAAGCAGACCATTGCTAAGTTTCCCTACTTAATTCTTCATGCCACACACCGAGAATACTTTTTTCTAAGTGATAATTTGAGCCCAAAACCTGAGATTACTTCACCCTGTGATCATTGCCTTTTTCCCATACCGTTCACTATAGTCTCTGAATTCATTTTACACCCGAGCTAGTTGACCCAAGCTTGTATGTCAGACGAGCTCAGCGCTGCTGAGAAAGAAGTTGAAGAAGTTTTGATTGACTTAATGACTGAGAGATTTATGTTGGAGCGAAGATTATCTACAGGATTCCAAGCATCATCAACGAGAGGACCCCAGGCCTCCCCTTCCACTGCTCGCACCAGTCCATCTCGGCCGACTGATGAGAAACGGACCAAGCACAAGGATGACATCGCAAATTCCAAGCTTATCCCACGCATTCTACCTACTTACTTACCACCTCTAAGTGGTGCCATCAACCGTGATAGTGTACCTCGCAACTTTGAGTACACTTTGATCACCGTGCACCTTCCGAAAGAGGTGCACATAGTTCGTGCTGACCAAGATAAGCTCGCAACACTGAAATTTAGTGATTTTAACCTTGGAGATTGTAAGGTTTACAGCATGTTATCCCCACAAAAGTACTTAACCAGGAACAAAGAAAAGAATTTTAAGATTGTCCCGCAGTCATGGAACCAGAACCTCGCGTAGTCCACACTGCTTAATGTAATGAAGATCTCGCACTTCGGTAGACACTAGGAAGTCAATGCATGCATCAAGTTGTTGTTGTCCTGCTACCACGGAGGATACTTATGGTTGGACCTCTGCATCACTATGGATTTGAACTTGATCAATCAGATCACGGGCCTTAGTATGAAAGGCCCTGACCCACAGGAGTTTTACCCAGGAAAGACCTCAGACCGAGCACTAGCGCAGAGGATAAAAGAAACTTATGGCGATGTCGAGAAAGGCATGCGAGGCTACAAGTTAGCCTCTATCCAGAGTGGCGCAGTGTGACTTGCATGTCAGTTGATCGTGGGAAAGATAGTTCATAAGAACATACCAACACAAGTGATTGGATTTGTAGTCGACCTCGCAGGGAAGTGCGTCGAGGGACTATAGATGAACTGGGCATAGTACCTTGTAAACCATCTAGAGCTTTATTGCAGAGAAGTGCAAGACCAAGGGTAGTTCCACTTTAGTTGGTTTCTCATACTAATCGCTTTCATCACCTAGGAGCTACCAGAAGGTGCCACGTTTCTGGAGATTGAACCCTTTGAACCACTGGCCACAAAGTTCTGTACGTTGTGGTACTCCATCGACATGAACAAGCAGTGGCAGTCCAATGTCATCTTCCACGCTTATTACAACCAATTGAAGAATGCAATCCAATCTACATCGTGCCTCACCCTAAACACACTTCATAGGTTTAGACCTTTGATAAAATTCAGCACGAACTGCCACTTCACCTATATCACAACATGCACTGATGAGCAAAAATATCGGCTCTGGTCATACTACAAGTTAACAGAACAAGACTTGGAGTAGATTACCAAGGAATGGTCAACGGACCTTCTTGTTGCAGAGGACTCCGCATAAATGTCCGACGTGGAAGGCCCTGAAGCTATGCCGAATACACTTGGACCAAGCAAGCCCAAGAAGGATGATGAAGTTCAAGATATCCATAGCACATCCATGAAGACTACTTCGATCTCACCTGTGCAGGGAGGTGATGGTGAAGAACTAGGTGGAACAGAAGTTGAGAAAAACAAAGGCGAGGTTACTCCACCTAGAGAAGAGGAGAATCCTACTAAGAAAAGGAAGATTACCCCACCAAATCCCTCATCCTGAAAGAAAAATAAGGCCACTCAGACTACATTTCATACTACCCTCACATCGGACGGCTTTGACTTCTTAATCCCTGCGTTGAATGATGCTTCACTAGAGATCACAGAAAAGCAAGAAGCAAAGCAGGAGGAGGTATTTAGCTAAATCAAGGGTGAACTTCAAGAAGTGCAGCAGGCACACCAGTCCAGCCGAGCAGTTTCTACTGCACCCTTGACAATTGGAACAATGGGAACAGGCAATGAGCCCACCCAATTACACCGGCTCACCGAGAAAGTCGAAGATCGCCTTTAGTGAGCTTAATAAGACACAGTGCAAGACACCCAGGCTTTGACACAAGTATAGAGCGCACTTTTAGAACATTAGAGTAAGGAAGAATGGGAAAATATTTCCCTACAAGCGAAGTGGGATGAGGAAAAAGCATAGTTACAGCAGAGCAAGGACCAGTTGCTAGCAGAGCAACTTGACGTACAGGAAAGGGTTCACAAAGCACTTCTCTCTGTGATGGTCATAGAAGTAAAGATTGAAAAATGTGTCCCAAAGCAGGTGGCACAACTTGAAGAAGTAATCCAGCAACTTCAGCAGTGCATCACAGATCTGGAACTTCTTACCGTGCCCGAGACTCCTCAAGAAATAAGGGATCTAAAGGAGGCAACTGCCCGTAGCGTAGTTGGACGATTAAAAACCTTTTCCTTGGAATGCAAGCAGCTGAGCACTAGAAGCGCCCAGAATTATGAGAACCTCACAGAGAATCCAGAGTTGTAGGCATTGGAGGCACATCTCCAAGAAGCAAAGCAGCACGCAGATACACTACAGGCACAGCTGAAGGCCTTGACCCCGGTCGAAAGAATGAAGAGGTTTTCAAAACAACGCAGCTCCCAACAACAGGTACACATACTGCAAAGTAAAGTGATGGAAGCCTCCCAACAACTTCAACTAATCCAAGAAAAGGCATTCCAACTATTCACTGAAGTTTAAAGCCAGGGAACCGAGCTTGAACAGGTTATCATCACCGCATAACAATTCCTGGAAGGGCCAATAAATGACGCAGTGATCCAGGAGTTCACTGATCAAGAGGTTGTCGCACTACAGCAGGTCGAAGTAGTTCGAGCCAAGCTCGAGGAATTCGAGGTGGATTTGATCAGACCAGAGTGACTCGGGACGAGTCACAGGTGAGTGTTTGGGGCATGTTGGCCCTTGGCCAAGTTTTGAGGAACACTTGGTCATATTTGACCATTTTTGGACTTCAACAGCTTGTCAAAGATTGAGCACAATGTGAAGCGGAGATCGTGGAAGCTAGACCCTGTTCTTGGGTCCTTTTTGGGTTTTTGAGGATAATGTAATGGGTATGGGATGTCGACCCATGGGTTTGCCCATGTTTAGTCCTATTTTGTAAAGTATAAATAAGTAGCTAGGAAATGTAAGAAGAGAGGAGAAGATAAGCTAAGTGCTAGTAAAGGCTTGAGTATATTGTGTGACCAACTTGCAGAGTTGAGTGCAAGTGTTGTAAGTGTTGAGTGCATGGATTGTAAGAAGGCTCTGTGCTACATCTACTCGGGGAAGGAGGATCTGGCGAGGTGCGCGTAGATCTCTTGTCCTATGTGGAGTATAAGTTTGATCTATGTGATGTAACCCAATTGACCAAAGATAATAAAGAAGAAGAATACTTTTTGGACGTAGCCCCAGGGTGGGGGTGAACCACAATAACTCTGTGTGTTGTGCTCGGTGCTTCAACCTAATGTGTTGGTCTCTTTCCATGTGTTCTGCTTTGATATGATTATGCTATGTGATTTTCTATGATATAATTAGATAGATCCACTTTTCTTTGTGCTTCTTAGATGTATGGGTGTAGATCTAACATATATGAAAGTGTTGAGTGCTAAACCTATTTTGTTGTTGCTAAGTGCTAACTTAACCTAGATCTAAGTGAATGTTGTGGTGCTATGTGCCATCTGTGGAGTGTCATGCGGGTTAAATACTGATGAATGATCTATGCTAAAGTGCTTGATAAGATTTAGAATCACATATCTTTTTCCTATATAAGGTTGCATACACCTGAGTCTTGCAACCACCCCTGCCTCTACCTCGGGTGAGACTTCATCTGCTTCGCAGGTGTTGCCAAAAGGGTCAGTAGTTAGGGTTTTGTTGGTGCATTGTTGAAGCGTTGAACCTTGGGTCTACCCCTTGTGCCAACAAAAATGTAGAATTTCCAAGTGGGGCTTGGATGGAAGGTTTAGAATAGGGGCCAATGGTGCATAGTTGAGAAGAATGATAGTGCGCAGGGCAGCAAGGTTCTACAAAAATTCAAGGATATCCATCTACAACAACAACTAAATAAATAAATAAAGCTGAAATAAATGTGCACTGGAGTGCATGACAGAGTTTATGCATGATGCATATAAGAAAGATAAAGTGCATGTACATGAAATAGGCATGATGATATTAACTTCTTAACTCATATTGGTGTGCATGGGTGCATGGGTGCATGTGGACATGCCTAGACATGTATATGCCATGCTTGTATACTAGGATTAGTTTGTTGATATATATATGAAATAATGATGCTATGGTATTTGAATAAAACTAGTGATGGATTGTGTATCTAGGAAAAATGATTATCGCATAGATAAAAAGGATGATGATACTATTTTCTTATGGTATCCATCCATATGAAGACAAATTAGGATGGTGGGAATGTTGATCAATAGGTTGGTGAAAGGATCTTGTGAGCTTCTACAAAGTACAAGTTGATCAAGTAGCATCAAGTAATGTAATAACAGTCATGCATGTATGCATTTGAGGTTGTTTATGATGCATAAATGTGGAAGGGAATTGAGGTAAGAATTCCCTTAGTTAAGTTCTCAATATTTGAATTGATGTAAAGGTTGGAGGCCTTGAGTATGAAAATATTGTTTGTTGCTTAAATTAATTTATGAGAAATTCAATTGCATAGTGTTATGTTGGTTATGAGATCATAACCAATTCAAGAAAAGAGACATAATCCTACGGTAGCAATGAATTATATTAGAGATGGCCATGTGTGAGCCCATGTTGAGGTTGTATATGGAAATTCTATAATCTCATCCAAGGGCATAATAGTTTTCCACTATATAACCAACGTTTGGACTACGACCTCTTTTTCAACATTGAATAGCACCAAGGGATGATGTTCCTAGTGTTGTGTATGGGTTGAAGAGGAAGGTATCCAAAAAATCAGGAAACTAATTGGGGAAGAGTTTGGATGACATGTTGAGGCGTGGGCCATACCTTCCAACTCACATGGTGGAATACATGACATGAACATATGGTATTCTAGATTCAATGCAAGGATGCATTGTGTAGATGTGACCATGATTGTTCGTACGTTGGTTTTTGGTAAATTTTGATTGCACTATGAAAATCTTGGTGTGTTAATAATGCATGTATAGTGAATGATAGTTTCATTCTAGATAATATGATTAATGGTTGAATTCCATTTTTAATGTGAATAATGTATGGAAATGATTGAATTGCTGGTAAATTACAATTCTGAGATCATTTCATGAACTGTTGAAAATGTGCATAAGTGCTAAAAATTTGTTTGGCTTCAAGAAAGTTGAGGAAATTGCAGGCAGGGTAGTCTTGGATATGGAAATGATGTAAGACCATAAGGAATATTGATGTCTAAAACTACAAGAACCAAACATAATGAGCATAAATCGCATGCCTGAGAAATTTTATTTTCCTGTATAAAACAAATTTGACAAATTAATAATTGAAAATTGTTATGATATTTTAACAATTTGTTTGGCTACATGGACATTGAGAATATTGTGGGGAGAATGGTCTTGGATATGTCATGGATGTAATCCCATAAGTAATATTGATATATACAGTTGCAAGAGCCAAACACAATGAGCAGAAAACTCATGCTTGGGGAAATTTGTTTCTCCTATATAAAACAGATTTGAAAATTTATAAATATAAATTGTATGATGATCTCTCATATTGGATGTATGCATATGATGCAAATGGATTATTTCCAAATGATATAGATTGTTAGTGAAAGTCTAGCAACAAGTTGGCATTCATTTGCGTAACAACACCTTGGAAAATGATGGATCACATGAGGAACAATGTAACAGTGAAAGGGACGCTTTACCCTAGAGGGTGAGTAGAGCAGAAGAACTAGTTTGTTAGGCCTGAAGAGTGAACTCTAGTGTGAGTTGCATTGTCGAAGGACCAGGTAGTCAAGCCTGAAGAGTGAAATCTTGTGTGAGTTGCAATGTCAAAGAACTAGGTTTTTAGTCATGAAGAGTGAACTCTTGTATGAGTTTCACTGTAGCAGCAAGGTTGTTGTTTGTTATTTCTTAGTAGTTCTTCCTATCAGTGACTTTCCCTTGAGATATTAGTAGTGATATTACTAGTTACTTGTGCTAGAGAGACCTTGATAAATGAATGGTGCATCCTGATGGACTTAGGAAAATGAAGGGGAAACATTCCTTGAGTCAACCTTGATAAATGAATGGGATACCTGATGAACTATGAGCAGTGAAGGGGTACATTCCTTGGGTTGGGTAGGCCAATAGGAAGAGAGTTGGTGTAAATCAGGATAGTTTTAGGAGAATGCCAGTGGTTTATGTATATGTTTTGGGTCGGAATGCCTATGTAAATATATTTTTTGCGCTAGTGTGCCTTTGTATCTATGGTTATTGTGGTCGGAGTACCTATGTATTTTATGTTTTAGGATGGAAATATTGTGTGATGTTAGGTAGGAAATATTATATGTGAATTAAATGTCAAAGAGATAGCATTGTAATTGCATGCACACCTGTTAGGTACCATATCTATTATAATAGCATAAAAGAGAAATATTGCAAAGAATAACAGTGGAATAGAAACAAAAAACGGAAATATTGTAGAGAATAACAGCGAAACAACCAATTATATGGAACCACAACACCAAAATAATACCTTTATTGATAGGAAACGATGTTCAATTGTCTGTTCGAGGGGGAAACCTCCAGCAGAGGAGGGCTCTATTAAAATAATTCTCTAGACAAAACTTCTCATGCCCTCGTGTCCTATTTATACTAAATCTATCTACCACAAGAACAATCTAGAGGAATATCTTCTAGAAGTGGAAGATTCTATTATGTCTTCTTACATTTGACTTATTCTTCCTTATTACTAAGCATTATTAATATTGTCCTTTATTGCATGGAAGATATATTATTCTACCTACATGAGGGGTTAGGGAGGTTAGGTCCCTAACATTCCCTCCCCCTTAAAATAGTCTTTTCCTCAAGGCTTGAGATGAGGAAATTGTTGCAGAATGGTAGCTAGCTCCCAGGTGGTATCTATTAGAGTTGTATCTTTCAACTATACAAACACTTCCTTGATGGTGCAGTGACGGAGACAATGCTCACGTTGGTCCAATACTGCTTGGAAACCCAATGGAGCCTTCTTCATCCAACTCAAGGAGGCTAGTTTGAGTTTAGAACTTGGTTCCAATCACCTTATTTAAACATGAGACATGAAAAATAGGATGGAGCTTAGAATGACTTGGAAAAGATAACTTGTAGTCAATCGGTCCCACATGCTTGAGAACTGTATAAGGACCATAATATTTAGGCGCAAGTTTATGACAATGTTCATCCTTGAGTGGCGTCTTCTTATAACGCTGCAGTTGAAGAAACACTTGGTCCCCTTCAGCAAATTGACATTTGGAACGACCTTGATCTGCTTGTTGCTTCATGCAATTCTGAGACATTACCAAATTCTCTTTGAGGGAACAGAGAATAGCCTCTCGAACTATAAGAGTTTGGTCAACCACCTGAACCTTCAAGACACCTGTCATATATGAGATAATGAAAGATGGATTTTTTCCATATATTTATTCAAAAGGATCTATGCGGGTAGTTCTACGGTAATATGTGTTGTACCACCATTCCACTGGTGGTGACCATTGAGCCCACTAATTTTGAATCTCAGATGCAAAACACCTCAAATATGTTTCCAAAAACTTGTTGAGCACTTCAGTTTGGCCATCATTATGAGGATGATAGGTTGTTTTGAGATGCAATTGGGTTCCCTATAGCCGAAACAATTCTTGCCAAAAACATTGGTGAAAGTGGGATCTCGATCAGGAACAATAGAATGAGGCATGCCATGAAGCTTGAACATATGATCCATGAAAAGTTGAGCCACGGTGGAGGCAGTAAACGGGTGTTGAAGAGCATAGAAATGATCATATTTGGAAAGACGGTCAACTACCACCATGATGACTGACTTATTGCCTGATTTAGGTAATCCAGCAATGAAATACATAGAGATATCCCTCCAAATAGCAGGTAGAATTGGAATCGGTTGTAGTGTGATGGGGACTTTGACTGTTCTCCCTTTTTGCATTGAAAGACATCACATTTTTTCACAAAGGTGCGGATGTCCTATTGTATAAATTTAATGAAAAAATCAGCAATTATTAAATTATGTCATACACTTAGCAACCTGGAGATAATTGTCTTAAATGAAATCTGATATGTATAAACTCACATTCAAAAAATACCATAAGTATAAATACAAATTGCTAAGCACTTTTGCATCGGAATAAACACAATGAATAGCAATCACTCAACCATTAAATACACATAAATTTAGGCAATGCTAGGGAAAACCCTAATGTGGGGAAACCCTATGAGAGATATATTATTCATCTTCAGGAAATTAAATATCAACAAGAGAAATATAATTTCCAACAAGAGAAAACCACTTACAAGAACCCAAAACCACCCCCACAATTTGTTGTCTTGGAAAACATTCCAAAGAAGTTGTACGGCCTGTACGGACTAGCTAAACAGCGCCTTGGCAATTGTGCCACACCATAACTATACGGACAACACCAAAAATTTCCCAAATCACCAATAGAAAACACCAGAAACTGCATCGATTTGCATGCAACAATGCTACCTCAAAATCTGCGCCCTCCTCTCTGTTGTATGGACGGTATAAATTGTATGGATCTGTGCAGTATGACCTATTTATCAGTTGTAAGCTACAACACTTCCTCACTGCAAATAGCCTTGGTATTTGTGCCCACTTTCTCCTGGGAAAAGCGCCCAGCCTGCTTCCCTAAATATCCTCTTCAAGATTACTCGGAAAATTATCTCTCAATCTCCTTCTCATTGTCTTGCACACTACCCTAGGTATTCTCTTATAATTTGAAAGTGACGCTTCATCTTCTCCAAGCCTAAATCCAGTGGCCAAGATCTAATCTTTCCTTTACAAGATCAAGGGACATGAATCATTCCCTCCAAAATAAATCACTTTAAAATATTAAAGTACAATTTCACTTTATAACATAAGTGCACTTTATGAAATAAAGTCACTTTAATATTAGAAGTTACACTTTATTAAAAATTCACTTACATAAAAGAACCACTTTATCACAACTTTATAAAAAA
>JASDQU010105912.1:150968-189897 GCA_032191745.1 Picea mariana | reverse complement strand
AATCGCCCCATTCATCTGGAGAAGGGACAACATTAGGAAAACCAGGAATAGCAAAAAAATTAAAAGGAGCAAACCTCTGAGCTAGGATTTTCTCCATTCTGAACCAGCGGAGTCGCCAATCGATCCTCGAATCATGGAGTCGCCAGGTGAAAGATGCACAGCTTCGAATGTGACTGGTCTTTCTTCACCATCAAAGACCAGATCCTAACGTTGTGTCCTCCCAGGAAACTTCTCAGGCTGAGAAAGCAGCTGCTGAAACCTTCTCGAGAAAGCTCCTCTGGGTTATCTTTCAGGTGGGCTAACAGTAGCCGCAACTGAAACAGAGATGTGGAAACATTGGAGTCGCCACAGTGGAGTTGCCAGGTGCACAATAGCAATCTTCAAGGGCTTTGATGCCTGATGCACCTTCAGAATCAGAGGCTTAATGTCGTTCAATCCAGGGGAAAATTTTCAACTTTGTCCCCGGCAACGACACCAGAAACGTTGGCGTTGGAAGTCACTCCTGGATTGTGGCAGAAGCAGAGCCCAACACCCATCAGTTTATGTCACGAATTGTTTAAAAGGGGTTGATCGAATGGTGGTAAACTCAGAAAAATATCGTTTGACTCAGAAAATTAGGCCAGAAATGCATAGGGAAGTGAGGGCCACAACTAACTTCAGTCAGTAATTTGAGTTAAAGTGAGAGTAGAGGGAAGATTAGGGAAAAAGGGAGGAGACTGCTCTGGGCATCAAGCCTTCCAACAACTCAGGGAATAAAAACAAAACACTGAAATGTGCCTAAATGACATGGTGATAACTGCACACTGATCAAACCTATCATACTATGTAGCCACAACCATCTGATTGGATCCTCCAATTCTGGATCATTCAGTGCTAGGTGAAAAGACAACGTGAGAGAATGTTTAAGATTGGTGCAGGGATTGCAGTGATCAACCATACATCATCCTACAATATGAAACCCTCGACTGGATCCTCCAATTCCGATTGTTTCAAACAGCTGACAAACAAAAACAAAAGAAAAGAGAAGTTGACTTCCATTAATTTGACAATCTCAAATCGAAACACATAACTAGAGCTTCCTTAGAAACTTTACAATCGGGAGCTTAGCTCAACCATCAATGCTAAACAAAATGGAAAAAATGCCTACATATACTTGAAACTGACTCAGGCGCTGAAGGCGTGATCATGTCATGAATTCAATGCTTCGTGTAGGTGAGTTTCTCTGTCAGGCGGCGCATACAGACGTTGGGCAGACTGCCCATGCAGTCGTTTGTCAGACGTGATCTTTGTCAGGCTGAACTGACAGCCTGCTTCTGTGTACGCTCCTTTTTGACCTTCTATTTATGGGAGGAGATGACTTTCAACCACCACCAACCACCTTAATAACTGCTTCCTCGGGATCAGGCGAGGCCTGGTCAACTCTGCATCTGCAAGACGTGGCAGTCTGCCTTTGGTTGTCTTCGGCTTCGTTGGACTGCTGCGAGGGGGACCTAGATGGCAGACAGTGTGCTGAGGTGGAGAGCCGGGAGGCGAAGAGACGGGGGTTGCGACACCAGGTGATGGGGTGATGTGAAGGAGGCCGCAACACGACAGGTCGGGGAGTGAGGACACGACAAAGATGAAAGTAGCTGAGAGAGAGAGAGGAGCACATGGCAGGGGGGTGATAGGTAGGAGCGAGGAAAATGGAAAAAGGTGGGCCAGAATGGTGCTGAGTGGAAGACACATGGCGGAAGGTGGTAAGCAGAGGAAGTCAGAGATGTGACAAGGGGGGGCCCGCTTTAAGCCGTTGATTCCAGACCCCCTCCCCCCCCTATTAAAGGTAGATAGGCAAAGGGGGTCCAGAATCCATCCGCAGTCGCAGATGCAGGTGCCTAAATCCAGGTCGTTGAGAGATGCGCGCTCAATTCCGGATCCCCCCCCTCTTGATAAAGGTAGAACGACGAAGGGGGTCCAGATTGGAAACCTGGCCGTAGATCTGGACATGCAGGTCCTGGCCACCCAGATCTACCCACTCCTTAGCCCCGTGCGCATTTGCGCCCCAACCTAGGGTAAGTGGGTTTTTACCCCACTTCTTTGCATTTGCCACCCAAAGGGGCCTATCTTTTAGGAAAACACCCCCTTTACAAGAAATGTCGCTAACAGTTTCTTTACCCCATTATGAACAATATGCATTATATTGGTTAGAAGGTGAGGGGCTCAGATCTTAGAAATTTAAATTGGAGATGACTGGTTGAGAAAGCATTCAGAAACAGAGTACCTTCGTTCTCTTATTTTAAAACATATTGGTTATGTCCCTATCAGATTAATAAGGAGGGTAAAGTGAAGAAGTTTCAAGTTCTGGAGGTTCTACAGGTCTTAATGTGAATTTTCAGGTCTTTTGGCAATGAATAGCGCTACAAACTGGTCAAAATCCTGTAAATGCAGATTTGGTCAAAGATGAACCTAGATTTCAGCATTCAAAGATTGGATAGGTGTTCCAGCTAGTGGAATTCAATGTATAAGTCTCCTACACCCATCAGGATGCTCAGGTGGACCTTTTGAAGACCAAACAGAAGGATATGGATTGACTCCATAAAAATAGGATCTAGGTCCTTAGTCATTGTATTTGTTTTGATTTTAGATATCTTGTAGGTATTCGATCCTTTTCTTTGGGATTTGATAACTATCGTGTAAGCTTATTTTAAGCCCACAGAGGCAACAGGGGGGGTTCAAAATTGAATTCTCATTTGTACTCTTTGAATCTTAACCTTTTGATATATTAAGGAATGATAAGTTTCTGCCATTGAATGTTGTTCAGTCCCTTTTTCTGTCTTTCATCTCTGTTATTGTGAACTTGGACTTCTGTTCATTTCATGTTTATATTATGATTGATGATTGTCTTATTATCTTTGCATAAATAAACAAGATTCACACTTCCTACTGCTAGTTATATTCGGCATGTCACATGTATGGTTCATAGATGTGATATTGTTGATATGATCAAATTCTTTCATCCATTACAATTATAACTTTTTGAACAATATCCATTACAATTATAACTTTATGAACAATATTCTTTTGGTGGCCTTGCCTTGTTGTGATTTATCCAAATATATATTGAATTGAAGATTGAGAGTCTGAGGTATTCACTTTGATCCATTTTCTACATACATTATTGAGTTCTTGATTAAGTTACCAGGCTCTTTCGAATCACAACCTAGAAAGACTCCTGGAGTGATAACAAATTGGCGTGGTTGTCGGGGAAAGATGTGTGAAGCAAGCTTCCCTGGGGGACGATATAGTTCTAGTCTTTGATGATAGACAAAGGGTGGGCATTATATCGGTTGTAAACATGTATCCAATGACTCCATGAAGAACGAATTCAGTGGCGACTCCATTGTTCATAAATATATTGACAACTCCATTGGTTTAAAATGGACAAGATTCTTTCTCAAAGGTATGCATTTTGTGATGTCACAAATATATTTGGTTTTCCGAATCCCGAGCATAATAAAAGTGAATGGGAAGGTTGTCTTCCTAAGTTTAGAGGGGAGGATTGGGAAGTGCCAGCTGAGTTTTTATTACACTTTCATGAGTGCATGCTTAATCTTAAAGTGGTACATGAAGATGTCTTGATTAAGTTGTTTAGATATTCTTTGGATGCAGCAGCTCGAGATTGGTGCATATCACTCCCGATTGCTTCTATTTCTTCATTGAGCCATTTTCATGCTGATTTTCATTCATTTTGCAAAGAAAAATTTTCAGCTGACTTTCTATATCCATAATGTTGTCATGAATTCCATTTGTTGAGCAATGGATCAGATAGTCATGTAGAGTATGCTGCAGTAGAGGACACTTCTCATCATGACCAAGAGATTAGTGATCTACACATCGATAACCATAGTGTAGATGCTTTTGATATTTTATCAAATGTATCTACTATCTTAGGCTGTCATGAAGTTCAGATTCTTCCCTTTGAAAACTCAATAGATAATGAGCAGATTTATATATCAGCATGTAACAGTTTTGGATTTGCAACAAATACTAAGGGTATCTCTCAACGTTTAGATTTGTAGACAAAGGGAAATTACAACAGACATGAGGAGGAAGATGATGAGAAGAAAAGTTTAGATCAACATTTTACCATGCATGTTTCTCTAATAGATGTCAAACAGTCGACATTTAACATTGAGATCAGTGAAAGTAAACAACAAGAAGAAGAGGTATTTCTTTGTGGCCTTTATGACCCTGTTGTTGACTATCTGGAGTTTATGAGCAGCATAAATGTCAAAACATTCTTGTCAGATAAAAGTTGGTTCTGTCATCTTTTCAAACTACATTTCTGCATGTTATGGATATCTTTACTTTTCGGGTCAAGATCAAGGATGTTATCAGTAAGTCAATGTCTTATATGGATTCATTGGAAGCATGGTTTCACTTGATCAAGAGCAGTACAGTTGGTTAGTGTAGGAATAGGCAGAAGAATAAGCTCGCCATACGAGCAGGTAGATTCTTTTTAGTTGTTGGTTTGTTAAATAAGCAGAGAAGGTTGCAGGTTTTGAAGGGATCAATTGCACGTTTTGAAGGGATCAATTGCATAGGCCAGATGACTCCATATCCCAATGGTAAAGGCACATGGTCTACTATGTTCTTGGAGCCTCGCAGAGAGGTCTCCATCCTAGTTGGAGCCAAATGTTAGCACTCAAATTTACTAGTACATTTTGAGAGCGTCTTTAACATATTTGTGCTTAAATTGTCAAACCCCTTTGAACGTTTTCCTATGCCATGATCCTTGAATCTTCCATCAAGCCTTGATGAGCCTGAATTTAACACTTTTGCCCATAAATTATTTAGCTTTTCCCTCTTGACCTGCAAGATAAAAATACAAATAAATGTTATTTGTATTAAAACCCTAGTTCTATATATTTTCAAATAAAAATTATGTTTTTATTTGTAAATATTACCCCAAAAAAAAAAAAAAAACAAGTGGCTTAATAACCTTAAGTTAGACTATATTTTCCCTATGCTCTATGCCAAATTCTACATATGTCTATCGAGGTTTAAACATTTTTCAAAATTTGGGAGAGCCCACGAGTCAAGCCACAAGCCAAGTCACGAGTCAAGCCACGGGCTCAAAGCCACAAGCTAAGCCACAAGTCAAGTCACATGTCGACACACCAAGCCAAGCGCAAGCGCCGAGCTACATACACTACTCATCTCATCAAATAACTATTGTGCCAAAGATTGCAGGTGTTAAGTGTATTTATTTGGATGCATAAGATTGCTCAAGGCGCCATGAGGAAGAGCCATGAACAAGTGCCAAAGATTGCGCACGTGTCCTGTGGTGAGGATAGTTGTGTTTTTGGAGTGTTTGACAGGTTGAAGGCATCGAGCCATGATGTAGGACCACGAGGAAGAACCACTAACAGAGGGACTGATGCTTGGTGAGTTTGTTGGCGAGTACACAGTTTGAGTTGTGGATGTGTTTGTCATGCCACATCCAAACGCTCAGCAAATCAATAATAGTGGAAGCAGGAGGAGAAAATTGCTAAAACATAAACTCAATCTGCTCTACAGAGTTCTTTGTTCACTTTTGAAGGTACTGCAGAGTTCTAGGCATCTAAAGGTGTAAGATATATGCAGTTGTCTGATGTTCCATATTATTTAAAACATGTCGAGGCAAGGCTGCAGAGAAGAAATTATGGAAATCACATCCCAGACCTTCAACACATGTACTCTCTGTTTCAAGGATGAGTGCACTTGAGTTGTTTCGGCAAGATCTTAGTATGTATGTCAAAGCTACTGGGCAAGGCATTGTATTGGATGAAATGAAAAGATAAGGACACGGTGTCATCACTTTTGGACTTGAAATCTCGACTTGATACAATATGGGAAGAAAGCTTTTTGGAGAAGGAGGCATTTTCTAACACTATTAAGGATGCCTTTGAGCATCTGATCTACCAATAGCAGAATCGATTGGCAGAACTTATTGCTAAATTTCTTGATGAAGAAAATTCGATCTGGTAACAAGGGTACTTCAGAGGAGGAGTTGGAGAATACTCTAGATAGAGTTGTTGTTTTGTTCCGGTTTATTTAAAGAAAAATGATGGAAACATTGATGTAAAGAACACATTTGGGTCAACTTCCTTTCACATTGCAGTTTGAAGAAATCATGAGCAAATAGCAGGGACATTGCTGCTGCAAAGTTCCATAGTATACCTATGACTGAGTCTGGAGAAGTTTATACAAGGGGAAAATGCCAAGGATGTTTATTTACCCCATTATGAACAATATGCATTATATTGGTCAGAAGGTGAGGGGCTCAGATCTTGGAACTTTAAATTGGAGATGACCGGCTGAGAAAGCATTCAGAAACATAGTACCTTTGTTCTCTTCTTTTAAAACAAATTAGTTATGTCCCTGTCAGATTAATAAGGAGAGTAAAGTGAAAAAGTTTCAAGTTGTGGAGGTTCTACAGGTCTTAATGTGAATTTTCAGGTCTTTTGGCAGTGTATAGCGCTACAAACTGGTCAAAATCCTGTAAATGCAGATTTGGTCAAAGATGCACCTAGATTTCAGCATTCAAAGATTGGATAGGTGTACCAGTTGGTGGAATTCGATGTATAAGTCTCCTACACCCATTAGGATGCTCAGGTGGAGCTTTTGAAGACCAAACAGAAGGATATGGATTGACTCCATAAAAATAGGATCTAGGTCCTTAGTCATTGTATTTGTTTTAATTTTAGAGATCTTGTAGGTATTCGATCATTTTCTTTGGGATCTGATAACTATCATGTAAATCTTATTTTAAGCCCACAGAGGCAACAGGGGGGTTTGAATTCTCATTTGTACTCTTTGAATCTGAACCTTTTGACCTTTTGATATATCAAGGAATGATAAGTTTCTGCCATTGAATGTTGTTCAGTACCTTTTTCCGTCTTTCATTTCTGTTATTGTGAACTTGGACTTCTATTCATTTCATGTTTATATTATGATTGATGATTGTCTTATTATCTTTGCATAAATAAACAATATTCGCACTTCTTACTACTAGTTATATTCAGCCTGTCACATGTATGGTTCATAGAGTTGATATTGTTGATATGATCCGTTTCTTTCATCCATTACAATTATAACTTTATGAACAATATTCTTTTGGTGGCCTTGCCTTGCCCTGATTTATCCAAATCTATATTGAATTGAAGATTGAGTGTGTGAGGTATTCACTTTGATCCATTTTCTACATACATTATTGAGTTCTTGATTAAGTTATCAGGCTCTTTCGAATCACAACCTATAAAGACTCCTAGAGTGATAACACACTAAGTGGAGACCCGGTGTAATATTTCAAGTCTAAGGGTAAAACAAAAGTACCATAATGCTAGAACATGTTGTACATGAACCTAAAGGCTCACCAATTTTGCTAAGCACATTAATGGCTAATTACTTACTAGATACCTATATGATGCAAATCTAAGTTCTTAGAAAATTGACAAACTAGTTTAAAGCCCCTTGATTTTTAGAGTAAATCCTATTAGTGTTAAAATTCAACGATTGTGTTAATTAATACTTATGCTTCAGTGAAGAAGGATGCTTTGCATATTACCTAGTTACTTGAATGGAGTCAATAACATCTCTATATCAAAGAAACCAAAATCAAGGCAATATCTTACATGGATGCAATGTCTTCAAAGCATGCCAACCAATGGTGGCATGGTTGTGTTTTAGTATGGATAAATTGTGTTTAAGTATGGATAAACAATGCATGTATCTATAGGGATTCCACATGTAAAGATAATATGAGTAGTTAAAGGTGGTGTCACTCATATAAGGTGATATCGTTCATATAATCAAAATGAATAAAATGAATACGATGTTATAGATTACATAAACTTGAATAATAGATGAAATTCTTTGCACTAGTTATATGTAACCTTGACTATACACTTTTCAATATTAAAAACACCAATCTTGATAGAGCTCACATACACATGCATATACTTTTCATTGTTCAACTATAAAGTATCATCACATTGTCTTTCAAATATGACAAAACCCAATGCAAGGATTCAATAAAATTGTTGAAAGAGGAAAGGCCATAAACTAAACACGATGAATACTTAATAGGGAAACCATCACAATCAATTAAAAAAAAATTCCTATAATGTCCAAATAAAAAATTTGATGAATCACCTTCTTACACATCACTATGAATGAAAAGAATATTGGACATGACAAATGATAGGTACAAATACCCCTCCCTACATAAACCCTCCCACATAATTTATTTATTTGAACATGATTGGATGAACTCATATGTTTAAGCGACATAGGAAGCTTCCAAGTGGGAGTCTATCACCACTAAAATGAACAAACAATAATGAACGCCTACTCTACGTTTGCTTTTTAAGAAAGAGAGAATAATTTGACGTTCCAAAATTATAAAAATATTGAAAAGCAATGCGCAAATGTGTAATGTTTTTTGAATGAGTTGTACTATTTTGTTATTCGCTTTGGAATTAATGCATTTGTGAGATCATATTCTATTGTTATTATTGTACTACCTCTGATGGTATACATAGCAATGAGTTAGTTTTGACTGCTCTATTAATTTGGTTTGACTTTAAAATTTTTGTAAAGAACTTAATGTATAACATAAGAAACTTAAAATTTTATTTTTTAATGTGTAAAAAAAATGAGTTTTCTTACATTTCATTGGCTAATAACTTTATAGTGTTATTGTAGCGTTCACTTATTTCGAGGTTTCAATCACTTATTTCAAGGTTTCCAGCAGTGGAGTGTAGTACTCAAGTTGTGGGGTATAGTAAACAGTCTTTACCTTGACTAAGGCTACTCATACTGCCTCTGGCACAAATTCTTAGGAGGCAGTATGATGAGCCTCGCTGCCCTTGTTATTATTGTGGAGAAATGTGCCCATTAAAGATTCACGACGACTTTTCTAAAGTTTGATCTTTAGCTAGTTATATTTATTTTATTTCTCAATATCTATGTCATAATTTACTTTATTTTATTTCTCAATCTCTATGTATAACATGGAGAGAATTAATGTCTACTAATGTCCACTAATGACGAATGGATGGGGATGAAAGATTATGTGATCAGAATATGCAAGGTGTATTGGAATGAAAGCGATGTCTGTTTTCCACAATTTGGTAATGTAGGGAGATATAGCTCTTATTGATTTAAGACTTGGAATTTTGAAGATACATAACACTAAAGCTCCGGCTGATGTTACATTTACAAAAAAAAAAAAAACTGAATTAATTTGGAATGAAATTTACATATAGGAATATGTTAATGGTATAATATAGTATGTAACATTATTTAGACAATAAGTACAAATTAAAAAAAGGCCATAAAGCATGACACCAAAATCATTACCGATGCAAGGATTAGAGTAAAAGAGGATGTAATCACATCTTTGAGATTTGCACCTCAAAGTTAAATTTTCAATTAAAAAATCTTTCGGTGTGCATGATGCTTTATGCTAATTTCATCTTACAATAGTTATGTATGGAGATTATTCACAACACCCACTCAACAACAATATTATTAGGGACAAAATTGAAAAGATGGCTATCAATTTAAAATGAAATATCAACATAGAATTATGTCTCTATAACAAGATAACTTGCAACATTATATACAAGTTAAAAAAACACACAAAGCATAACACCAAAACCATTAACAATATTAATACTAAATACTTTCACATAAAATAACAAGTGAAAAAATATTATCACATAACTACAAAAACATACATTAAAAACCATTTTTTCGAAATCAACAAAAAAAACTTACAATATAAATAAATAATGACTTATATACTCCAATATATCAACAAGACTTTTAACATACATTATGTGTTATATACTCCAAAACCAAATTCCATATTGATAAAACATTTAATTTCTTATACACCCTTATTTATACAATTATTTCTGCATATAGAAATATTCACCACACAAAAAAACAATTAAGCTTTAACTTTATATATACATAAATAGTAAGTCTATAGATATGGACATAAAACAATAAGTAAAAAAAATATTATCACATAACTACAAAAACATAACATACGTTAAAAACCATTTTTTCGAAGTCAACAAAAAAAATTTACAATATAAATAAATAATGACTTATATACTCCAACATATCAACAAAACTTTTAACATCAAAACTTTTAACATCTTTTAACATCAAAACTTTTAACATCAAAACTTGATGTGTTATATACTCCAAAACCAAATTCCATATTGATACAACGTTTAATGTCTTATACACCCTTATTTATACAATTATTTATGCATAGAAACATTCACCACAAAAAAAATACAGTTAGGCTTTAGCTTTATTTATACATAAATAGTAAGTTTGTAGATATAGACGTGGCCTCTTTCTTTCCATTATATTCCTGCAATCATGTCTCTTTCCATTCTTGCAATGATGTTATTGTCTCAACCTAAAAGCCAAAGCCTATAATAAGATGAACAAGGGGAGGTGGGTATAGACAAAAACACCTAGAAAGCCGACCCTCTAAGAGAACGACGTGCTATCATTTCATCCATGACTATATCTTGTGGGCCACGCYGGCTCTCTTTTCTTAAGATATCAAATAGGTTAAAATTTTGTAAAATTAAGTGTTTATTAGGGAGCGATATATGATTTGATAATTAAATTTTTGTAATAAGTGGAAATATAATTTTTAATAAAAAAATATTGAATTTGAAAAAATATTAATAACTAAATAATTATGAAAAAAAATGTTATTTTTTATCAAGTTTAATTCTTTAAATGATAAGTAAATATTTTGTAATTATATTAACAAAGTTTTGAAATTAAATCCTATTTATGATGAGTAGTAGAGAAATACTAAACGGACAAGTATATTTAAAAAGATAAAATTAAAATGTTTTTTCACAAACAAATATGATCAAAGTTTCATAAATCAACTTGATCTTATTTGTATCAATCTAATTTTTTCTTCAACTTGATCCTATTTGTGTCAATCTAATGGTTTCTTCTACATGGTAGGATTTCCCTATTTTACAAATTTTCAAAATTTTCAAATATTAATAATAATTCCACATTTTCACAATTTACTTGAACATATTTATATGTTGAGCTGTTATGTGAGTTATAGTAAGTTTAAATATTAATTCCTATTTTACAATTTTTCAGAAAGTTCAAATATTAATATTAATTCCACACATTTTTACAATTTACTTTTTTTCTAATGGAAAATTTTCTCGATTATATTAATAATATAATATGTTTTTTGGACAAAGAGTTCCAAGACCACTGTAAAGGTTACAAATATTGGTTGATGATGCTTTCGCTCATAGTGGTCTCTCAACCAACAATTGAGGAAAGATCATACAATAAATGTATCAAGAATAATGACTGCCAAGTCTATCGATCGGAAATTTACAAAAAAGGAGTAAGCTAAATACTGAGATCTAGAGAGGACATTCAATGGATCCAAAACTAGAGAAAGACTGCTAAAAAGGAAGAGTAGAGAAGCTATAGAAAAGAGTTAGGAGTTGGGGAGGGCCCCCATGGCCATCAAGCCAAATGTTGTATGTTAGAATGCCCTCTTTTTTTAGTAGAGCAGCCTTGGATAGAATGTCTGCAGTTTTGTTTTGATCATGGTAAATGTGGTTAAAACTGAGATTTTTGAATGAGGGAAGAAGAATTAAGATTCTGTCCTTCCAAGCTTGGAGGGAAATGGTTTGTAGGTTGCCCATGTTGTTTAGCCACTCAATGATGATTTTGGAGTCTCCAAGAACCTGAAGTGCTTCAAAATGATATATGGAAGCCATGAAGAGTGTGGCCCATGTGCCTAGTAATTCAGCTATGGTGTTGGTACCCGAGCCACAATTAAAATTCCATTTAATGTAGAAGTTATTATTTATTTTGATAATCCCTCCAGCACCACTGCGAGTGGCATTTGTCCATCAAACCAGCCAATTGGGTAGTCCTCCCCATATTTATATGTTGAGTTGTTATGTGAATTACATGAGATAAAATAAGTTAATAATACATATTTTCTTTAATCTCTTTCCATTTCCATAAAGATTGAATAATTTTTAATAAATTTAAATAATCCAATAATATTTATCTAAAAAACATATTTAAAAATATTTAATTTAAATTATTATTAATTTATATTTAAATAACTAATTTTTAATAACTTATATTAAATAATGTTCATAAAATTAAAAAAATGAAAAATAAAAACAAAAAGAAGAAGAAAATAATATAAATAGTAATCAAATTACTGTATAAATATCACCCATTATCCCATCCCATCCCAACACTACTCCTACTCAATTACAGTTATCTTTATCTTTAAAACTTTTCCAAGGTGATTTCTTAACTCATCAATTGAGTATTGAGTATGAAGTAGATCAATATTTTTGTGCATGGTGTGCATATATTTAGCCACATAATGTAGTGAACATTTTTCAATTAATTGTTGTTTTGGGGACAATATTAATTAAAGTTTATAGAATACTAACTATGTTTTTGATGTTGTATAATCATTGTGGAGTTAAACCGTGTAAATAGTTTTGAATCGTTAAAACTAAGGCATTACAGATCACATTTCAAAAATTATGGCCAAGAAGAATATCAAAAACTTTTCCAAGTCATGTAACACCCTTAAAAAACTATTCAAAATGGCCAAGGACAAATATGACCCTATGTTAGGCTCAGGAATCTACCAAATCCCTTGTTCTTGAGGATAATCATACATAGACCAAACCGACAAATCCTTCAAAGTCGGGCTCAAAGAGCACATAGCTGACACACACCACATCTGGATCACCAAGTCAGCTATTGCAGAAGATCCCATTAAATATAAGCATATAATATGCTTTGACCAAACCAAAATTTTGGCCTCAACACCCCATTACGCATCCTATATCATTCGACAACCCTAGAAATCTAAAAGCAACCCAATAATTTTAATCACGAAGATGGCTCCAAACTCAGCTACACTTAAACCCCTCTTTTTAATCTAATCTATTTCATTTTTCTCGTTTTTTCTAACCAAAATCTTTGGTTTTCTTCCTTTAACCCCTCGTTTTTTAGATGATGCCTTTTAATTTAATTTAATTCAATTCAATTTATCATTTTATTATTTCCATATGTCATCTCATTAATTTAATTTATTATTTAGCCTGGTCTCTTTTAATACTTATCTCGACTTTTATCTCTCTCTTCCCCTTTAATCATTTCTTTATCCACTCTCATTTAATTTAATTCAATTTAATTTAATCTATATAATATATATATATATATATATGATTATTTAACCACTTATCATCTTATTAATTTATAATTTATTATTTATTATTTATCCATTTTGTCAACGTTCCCTTTTCAATTTCTACATTTCGATGCCAAAGACTACCTTTTATTCTTCAACTTTTTAAATCCTACATGGGAGCATACTCTTTTCTAACCATACAGTTTATCTTGTCCCTGATGATGGGTGGAGTGTCCACTCAAAATGTTTGACGTTTCAAAACTATCTACACAGTTTAACTCTAGAATGATTATACAATGGCTATGACAAACTATGAAAACATACATACCAAGACATGTCTTTGATACGCACCATCCTAATCCAAACAATTTCTTCAAATGTCTCAATGCCAAAAACAATGTGTTGCAAACAAAGCCTCCAAGTGTTGCAAATAAAACCTTCAAAAAGAAAACATTATAACTCTAATGCAATGTTTGTGACCATCAAACACCTCCTAATTTACTTGATAAAAGGTTTCTTATGTCTCTACCCTTATGCTTCTAACTCTTATTAGGTAAAAAAAAAATTAATCAAAATCATTCATACAATGAACAAAGAAAGATCACAAAATTGAGCAATGTTATACCCAACAAGTTCCAAGTTGGGGTTTCCAGTCTCTCAATGAAATAGAACTAAATATTTACTCAAAATTACAAAGGATTCAATTATGTTATATCCTACTCAAAAACTTGACTTGGAGAGGCATTAGTGGATTCACACTAGCAACCTTTACAAGACCTTAATCCCCAAGGGTTAGCTCAATTGGTCTAGAGCCAAAAATAAGTTTATCATGCGTGTTGTTGGTGAGAGGTTTGACTCTCTTGATTCCCCCCAGGGCAAGGTTGTTTATTCAATTGAAAAGGGGGAATATATTGATTATGATCATCAGACTTCAATTTTCTTGTGATGATTATGTTTTATACAAGAGCTTGATTTTTCAAACTATAGTTTATTCAGAATGATGGATTAAGGATTCAATGATTTTGACATGGATCACTTGTCGATATTAGTTGTAGCATCAGATAGATACTTCCACATTGGCTTGTGTCTAGCATGTGGAAATCGTTCAAAGCCTTCTATCCTTGAGTTTACTTTAGTTAAAGGAATTATTAAAGTAAAGTTATTTTATTAATTAATTATGTAATTAGTTAGTTGAGTTATTTAAGGAAAGTGCTAAAAGTAATTAGCATGTAATCTTAGCATGTAAATCTCAAGTGGGTGTGAAAAGTAATCTCAACCGCCAATCACATTGGAGATTAGGTTTAGGTTATAACTTGATTACAAAAGCAAGGCTAGGGTGAAGGAGGAAGACACTTTTATGAGAGGTCAAGGTCGAATATTTGGCAAGATGCCAAGATCAAGAGACCCTTGGTGAGAGACCAAGGTGGGGACCTTTGGTGAGATACCAAGTTTGGGATGTTTGGTGAGATGTCGAGATCGGATAACTTGATGAGAGATCAAGGTTGGGCCTAGCAAAGAAGGACTTTTCCAAGTGTGGAGAGTGTAGAAGCAAAGAATGACTTTTTCTTACACATGAGTGAGGATATCTCATTGGTTGTGTGAAGTGATTTCATCTAAGTGTTGATGAAAAAAGGGGTTGGATCACAAAGGACTATGATTCAATATATCAGATAGGTGGAGAAGGACTTCCATATAGAGATCAAACAAGTCAAGCAAAAGAGAGAGCAGAGGCAACCACGGGTGGGTTTCAGCTGATTGAAGCCACAAGAAAGGGGTAAACCATACAAAAGTGTTCATACAGTATTTACGTAAATGTATGCAGGTTTTAGTGGTGACAGTGGTGTATGTATGTGGGTTTTTTAGGGAAAGGCACGTACACCTCTAAAATCGTGTTGGTATAGGGTTGTACAACAACACATGGATTGCCAAGTTTTTCTGTAATGTATATTCTCTTAGTGGGTCTTTTACTCTATTATGGGAGCTCTAATTTGACCAAATAAAAGCATCTTGGAACTAGTTTTCCCTCAGAGGTTTTTGCAGGGGTGTATACTTGACAATATTAGTGTCTTGTGTGTGATATTTTTGGTTTCCTAGTTTATGCTTATGTTGCATGTTTGATTGATTACTTAGCTATGTTTTAATTCAATAAGTGATTTATTTGGAATTAACTGTCGGGTGTTGGGTATGAGAGATTTCAACATACTAAGGGTTGAATCGAGGAAAATCAATATGGTATCATAGCAAGGTTTCTGTGAGAGGGATTCAATCTCAAGATGCACAATGAAAAATCTTTGAGATCTGAGTGACCAAATCTATGGGATCACGAGTGTCAAGATGGTTTCTTAAAGGACTAAGCATAAATCCACTATATTTTGTAGCATATTTATCAAATTTGCAGGAGATATTAGAAGATCTATAAACCAACAAGCATAAATCGAAGTACTAGTTTATGGGAAACAACAATATTGAGGAAGAAAAGGGGTTTTTGTAGGTGTATGTAGGTGTACGCAGGTCACAGAAGGGACAGTCACATACACACGTGGGAGGATTTGAGAAAAAAAGTGTACATGTGTGGGATTTAGTGGTGACAGTCACTTACAGGTTCGTACAGGGACAATACAGAGGCAATTTCAATGGTAAATTATGTTGGCTGGCTTGTCGAGCAATGGAAGTAAGATGGGTAGTCAGCAAGGAGATCTCAAATAGGTGGAGAAGGACTTCCATCTAGATATCTGAACCACATGAAAGCACATAGGAGAATAGCGAGACTTTTTCTCATGTGCCTGAGTCATCCACTTAGGAGAAAAGAAAAACTTTTTCTCAAGTGCTTGAGCCACGAAGGATAGTGAATCAAGGGGATATCAAATGGGTGAAGAAGGACTTTCATCCAGATATCATAGGATGACATATCTATTGGAGGCAGTGAATCATAGATGGAGCAAAAAAGTGTGTATGGTAGGTTTCTAAGAAAGGAACAAAGGGGCAACAAGGGAGATAAGAGTCAACTAGTAAGATCGAAGGGTTGATATTGAGGTTTGTATGTCATGGCTATTTGTTGATTTTATTCCTTAGGTGAACAATTATCGTAGGACATGAGCCTCTAAAAATATCCAAGGGGATATTAGATCATGGATCAATGTTAGTGGCACAAAATAGGTAGTGAGAGGATTTGAAGGTTGAGATGCTCAAAGGGATTCATCATCTAGGTTCAGGTGGGAAGGAACATCCTTCCAAGTATGTCAAGGAGTCATGGTACAAGATGGCCATGCAATATGCTCAGAAGCAGGAGGCTTCTAGGATCATGTTCAAAGGTAGTGATTCTTCAAAGAGGGGTCAAAGTGAGATGGAAGGGATAGCTTATGTGTTATAGGGAGAAACCAATCAAGTGGATTGGAGATCACCCATGGTAGAAAATTTGGTAGTGAAGATAGAGCCAACTTCAGGTGGGAGAAGTACATTCCTCGCTAAGAGGGAGTTTTGATGTTAGTGGTAGCATCAGACAGGTACTTCCACATTGGCTTGTGTCTAGCATGTTGAAATCGTCCAAATCCTTCTATCCTTGAGTTTACTTTAGTTAAAGGAATTATTAAATTAAAGTGATTTTATTAATTAATTATGTAATTAGTTAATTGAGTTATTTAAGAAAAGTGTTAAAATTAATTAGCATGCAATCTTAGCATGTAAATCTCAAGTGGGTGTGAGAAGTAATCTCAACCGCCAATCACTTTAGAGATTAGGTTTAGGTTATAAATCATGATTATAAAAGCAAGGCTAGTGTGATGGAGGAATACACTTTGATGAGAGATCAAGGTCAAATCTATGGGGATATTCCAAGACCAAGAGACCTTGGTGAGAGACCAAGGTGGGGACCTTTGGTAAAATGTCGATATCAGGTACCTTGATGAAAGATCAAAGTCAAACCTAGCAAAGAAGGAATTTTTCTAGTGTGGAGAGTGTAGAAGAAAAGAAGGACTTTTGCTTACACATGAGGGAAGATATCGCACTGGTTGGGTGAAGAGATTTCATCCAAGTGTTGATGTAGAGAGGGTTGGATCATGGAGAACTGTGATTCAATATCTCAGATAGGTGGAGAAGGACTTTCATCCAAAGATCAAACATGTCAAGTAGAAGAGAGAGCAAAGGAAACCACAGGTGGGTTTCAACTAATTTAAGCCACAAGAAAGAGGTGTGTCGTATGAAAGTTTCTGTATAGTATTTACGTACATGTACATGGGTTTCAGTGGAGATAGTCATGTATGTACATGGGTTCACTAAGGGAAAGGTATGCACACCATGAAAAGTGTGTCGGTACAGGGTCTTACAACAGCACAAGCATTTCCAGGTTTGTCTACAGTGTATATTCTCTTAGTGGGAAATTTTCCATGTTACAGGAGCCTTGATTTGACCTTAATAAGAGAATATTTGAACTAGTTTTCCCTCTAGGGTTTTTCCCGAGGTTTATACTCGAAAATATTGGTGTCTTGTGTGTGATATTTTTGGTTTCCTAGTTTATGCTTCCACTGCATGTTTAGTTTATTAGTATTATTCAATTGTGATTTAATTCAATAAGTGATTTACTTGGAATTAATTGTCAGGTGTTGGGTAGGAGAGATTTCAACATATCAAGGGTTGAATCGAGGAAAATCAACATCACTCAGTTGGATTTTTTGGATTGTTCAGTTTGACTTACAAAGGATATTCATTGAGACAATTCAACTCTTCACATTTTTTAATATTTTTTAGGTTTTTGAGGATATTGGCATAGATGTTGATGGGCACCTAAAATGGAATACTTTCAACACCTATTTTTTCCTTTTTTCTTATCATTTTATGTTAATCACTTTCCTTTTTTATACTTCCATTATCCATTTCACCTCATTTATCATTAAGTTATGAACCTTACCCCATATGCCATTATTACATTATTTTTTCATAATTCTCAAGAAGGAACTCATTACTTTCAGTAACTAATATTGTTATATAGGAGAATACAATGTATGCAACACCTCAAAGTGGTTGCATCACCTCTCTACTGCAATTCCAAGTGATACGGTTTCGGGCGCTAACCAAGTTGTTGCAATTTTGGACATGAATGAATCGTTGCAACTCAAGGCTCGATCATAGTTGTTGCAACTCTAGACAAACCATTGCAACTCTGAGTACGTTTTTTGTTGCTACAACTCCAAATATATCTCACCAACACAACGATTTGTTGGAAACTTGGTTTGGAAAGTTAGTTGTCATTGATGTCAACCCTTGGAGAAGTTTGGAAGCCCTAAAGTTATGGTTGAGATTGATGGTGAGTTAGTTGTCATTGATGTCAAAAAAAGTGGTTTATGTCAGTAGAGGTGATGGGTGAATTTGATGAAGTCTACATGAAGGTGCATTTGATGAAGTCTACATAAAGCTATGGAGTTATGGTTATGGGACCCGAAGTTGCTTGAAGAATATGGACATGAAGGACAATGAAAATGCAGGTAAGAAAGTCATAGATGGATAGTCCTTTTAATTCTGTTTTCGATGATAGGTGGTATGCCACATGGTTCCTCACGATTAGGGAGATATGGCATTGTGAAGTTGGAAGCCACGAAGAATGGTCAAGAAGACCCTAAGTAGTTACAAGTCAATTAATGAATGGGTCAAGTGGTTGTAACAAGAAAGTCAAGAAGCCCTAAGAATAAGGAAAGAGGTTACCTAGTGTTGGAGCAGGCAATTTTGGGATTTAAACACAGTAAGCAAGGCAGAATGGACCAAAGGAAACATCGCAAACCATAAAAGAAGGAATACTAGCGCGATAGAAGGGAAAAGGAAGCGGTGTATCATAAAAGAAGGAAGATCAGTGCAAGGAATGGTTGGATCGAAAACCAATTGTGTGGAATACAACTGGAAAGTGGGAAAGTAGAGTCCACTTAGGATTAGGGTTTTGGAGTCATAATGTAAGGGTTTTTACCCATTTTGTAGTATAAATAAAGGATGTGAGAGGCAGCTAGGGTGTCAATCTTTGGTATCTTTTTGAGCTATAGATCTTAGGGCTCAGGTGTGATGAGCCTATTTTGGAGAATTTATTTGAGTCTTGAGTCTTTGGTATGTTTAGTTTTGGTTGTATATATGAGGAGCTAGTGGAGACTTATGGAGTATAACTTAGGGTTAGGTCACAAGCTATGGAGCTTGGTGTGACGTTGGTCAGCCTCACTATTCTTAAAATCCTCCGATGTAATGCGCACAACGCTATTTTGATGAAGAATAAGAAATAAGCATAAGATATTTGTGGGCGTAGCCCAGGGGGGGTGAACCACAGTAAAATGGTGTCTCTATTTATTTTATGTTTGTTGTATGTGCTTTATAATAAATGAATGGATAATTGAATGCATCTGTTAGGGTTTATTTGCAGTGTGCACTAGTATAATTATGCAGAATATATTTCATTGAATGGATAAAGTAGTAGATATGATGAATGTTGTGGTGGAATATATGTTAAATAGAGGAAAAGTAAAAAGAACATCCCTAACCCCTTCCATGACTAAAAACATCTCCATCCTGCAGTCACCCATAATCCATCTCGGGTGAGACTGCATTGTGCACTTTGTGTGTGGTGTAGCCTTCTAGTTTACCAAAAGGGCCGATGGTGAAAAGGGTTTTGTTGGAGAACTAAGGTAGAATCCAGGTCAACCCATACATTCAACAAATGGATGGATAGATCTGTCCTGATAGATGTTAACCTAATTTCTAAGTTGACAGGATTAACGAAAGATGGGTTAAATTCAAAGCAATACCTCGATGACAAAACAAAGGAAAAATATATTGCAAAAGAGGTAAAGGAAAAATTTGGCACTGACAAAGGTAGTATGGGGGTGATTATTAATAAAATTAATGACCTAGCCACCATATTTGCGACAAAATTGATGTCTTGCAAGCTATTGAGGAAATGTCGCAAAGAAGAGGCACCTGCAAGGGTGGTCGCAGTAGCTGCGCAATGCGCAAAAGGAACAATTCTAAGTTGGGTGTCATATCTACTCAACCTTTTCTTCGAAGACTGCAAGGATGTGCAGGATGTGCAGGATGATGGAACGGAGTTCCACTATTCTTGGCTATTAATTTTGATATCCCTAGATGCATGGGAGAAACCAATGTATTCCATGTTTTGTGTAAGAAAAATAAGGTGTGGCGCAGTGAGATATGAAACCCTGCGACATAACGCATATTCCAAGCAAAGGAAATCCAATGCAAGTATTTGTGGCATGTATATCCAAGATAAGTAGGAGAAGATTGCAAATACATGGAGAATATCACCTGAAGTGGTGAAGGAGCATGAGGGTATAGCTAGCTTTAAGGCATCTAGAAATAACACATGGATGCAGGAAAAAAGAGACCCTAAGAAGACCTGGCTCAAGATGCACTACTGCATTACAATATAAGAAGTCCAATGGATACTAGAAGAATGGCCATATTAATGGAAGGTGCCAGTACCAGGGAAGAAAAGAACAAAGGGAAAGGAATGGGCAAAAGTTACTACAATGCATAAATATAGTAGCCCAGCTGCAAATACTATAAAAGCAGTCGAGCGCAACAAACCTATGAGTACTGGAACAACAACAAAGAACCCAAGGAAGAAGTAAAAACTACCAAGAGCCTTAGTGCTCAAAACTAATAGCATAGAAAGAACCAATGGAGAAGAACAAAATAAAGATGACATCATAACTCAAGAGACAAGGACCGAAAGTACACCAGAGGTAACTAAACCTGTGCATAAAGACAAGAGGAAATCAACCATGCAAATGGGCGAATAGAGGAAGAATATGAGGGAACAAAAGAAGCACATTAAGCTCACAATCACAGAATATGACATGGATTTGGTCGTTAAAAATGTGAAAGACCGAGGAGAGGAAGCACTCTATGTCGCAGAATCTCAACAAGAAGAACTCATGACAAAGATTATGGAAGTTAAAAAAAAATTGGGGAGATTACAGATCACTTTCACACATCAAAGAAGCACAACACAACAGGTGCCATTTTATGAAGAGAAGGAGATAATCCAGAAAGAAACAATATCACGTTTAACCTTGATAATTTCAAGTCACGACTTTCTCACTAGATTTCTTTTCAGATCGATGTTGTTGTTCATAACCAACACATTCATCGTACCATACTGGATGAGGGAGCTTCCACTTGTTTCATGTCGTTAGTTTGTTGGAAATTATTGAAATCACCTACACTTAATCAATCCCCTACCATGTTATGAGCATTCGATGGGTGAGGTTTTCGTCCTCATGGACTCTTGCAGTCCTTAGTTGTTCAATTGGGAGGAAAGATTGTCTATGTCTATATAGAGGTAGTCGATGCTCCTATCAATTACAACTTGTTGTTAGGAAGAAGTTGGTTTTATGGCATAACTTTCTTCGCTTCATCGGTGTTTCAATGTGCACAATTCCCCTATCAAGGTAAAATTTTCACTATCGATCAGTTAGATTATTGTACCCCCGTCGCTCACACTCCTGCAACCAACAATATTCCTTTCTTGGGAAATACTAAGATCACTTAAGAAAGTGTAGGCGTAGGTATTTTAAAATACTCTTTCCTTATTGGTACCTTCCCTACACCACTTCCTCCCACCTCGCAAAATATTTCCACAATCAATATGATCTTGACTATGGCGTATCAATTTTATGAATCATCTTATCCTTGGGTTGTGCCTAGTCCTTTGTAATATGATACACCAGGTGACACTATGCCACTTAGTCCTACTTAGGCTTCATACAATGCCATCCAATCCACCTCTCCCTCACTGGACGACCAACATCTGTTGGCATCCAACACTTACTCATTTCCATATTGGTTAGATTCCCTATCCTCTACTTTCGATTACATCCTATGGATTTTTCCATCAGACGAATCCATTATGGAAATTCTTAGTATCGAAGAGGAACCTTGGGATGATAACCATCATCGTTCATATTTTATTCCTAGTCTAGATGAAATTGAGAAAGATATACACCCTATCTTTCCTGACGGTGTTTTCAATTCTCCCTAATATCCCATACTTACCCAGGACACTACTTTTGAAGGGAATTTGGGAAACATCTCTTCTATGATCGCTATTGACATCTCGATCAAAGAAGGTCGCTATTGACATCTCGATCAAAGAAGGTATCTTGGAAAATGTTCATCTCGATGAAAATTGTTCGCCTGAGGAAGTGGAAGATTATACTTCTTTATTCAAATAATTTCACGATGTATTCACTTGGAGTTACGAAGAAATGACAGGGATCAATCCATCAATCATTGTGCATGAGATAAAAACTTACCCATGTGTTAAACCTATACAAAAAAACTTCACCCGATTCATCCTAAGAAAACTGCGGCCATAAAGGCAGAAGTTGAAAAACTGTTGAAGACTGGTTTTATTTATCCTGTCCCCTTGAAGGAATGGGTTTCTAACATCGTTTCGGTCACTAATAAACAAGGAACCATTCATGTCTGCGTCGATTATAGGTATCTCAAAAAGGATTTTCCCAAAGACAATTACCCTACATCCTTTATTGACCAAATAATCAATAATTGTGTTGGTAGAATTATATTTTCCTTCATGGATGGATTCTCAGGGTATAACCAGATTGATATTCTACCGGTTGATTAGCATAAGACAACCTTCATCTTCCCTTGGGGGATGTTCTCTTATTGGAAGCTACCTTTTGGTCTTAAAAACACTAGAGCTACTTTCCATGAGCAGGCCATGTCGTATGATTTTCATGATATCAAACATATTGTGGAACCTTACCTCGATGATTTATTCGTTGATTCATCTAATCGATGAGACCATATTGGTAATTTACAAACCATTTTTCTTCGATGTCGGTTTTACCATATTCGTTTGAACCCTCACAAATGGATCTTCGATGTCAAATCAGGTTGACTCCTCTTATTCGTCGTCTCCAAATATGGGATTAGGGTGGATCCCTTACAAGTAAAATCTATTCTCACTTTACCCCCTCCCAACAATCTAACCCAACTACAAAGTTTGCAAGGGAAAGAAAACTTTCTTCGTCGTTTCATCTATAATTACGCAGAACTCACTAAAGGTTTTATAAGATTGTTGTAGAAAGACACTCCTTTCATCTGGGATGAGACTGCTCAATGCTCTTTCGATGCTCTTAAGAATTCCTTAACACACACACCTCTCTTGCAAACCCCAGATTATGCACAAGACTAGATCCTTTATTTGGTTGCCTCTACTTCCACTATTTCTATGGTGTTAGTTCAAGAGGATCCTAATAGTGACGAACATGTGATCTACTATCTAAGTAAGAGTCTATCTAGTCCTGAGCTCCGATATTTTCTTTTTGAAAAGTTAGCTATGGCTGCATTCATTGTCATCCAGAGGTTTCGCCACTACATCTTGTTACGCACTACCACGGACATTCTGGACTTGAACCCCATGTACCATATCTTAAAACATCAATTCCTTGGGGGAAAATATTCCAAATGGATCGTTATTCTTCAATAATTCGATCTCGAGTTTTCCAAATCAAAAGATAAAAAATCATTGGTTTTTGTGGAAATAATCTATGATCTTCCCTATGTCGATGAGAATACTAAGCGTAGTGATTCTCTTCTCAATGAATCTTTGTTCCTCATTAGCACGTCAAACCCTTGGTATGGAGTTATTCTTATCTATCTCCAAACCCAACATTTTCAGCCTGGTATTTCACGTGGCGAACGTCATTGTATCCGCCACCATTCTAAACATTACCTTATCATCAGCGACACTTGGTACCCTTGTGGTATTGAAATTGTCCTATAAAAAATTTTAACCCACAATGAGGCTGAACGAGTATTGAATTATTGTCACCTTGTAGCTTGTGGAGGTCATCTTTCTGTAATGGCTACAGCCCATAAAATCTTATGTGCCAGTTATTTTTGGCCCTCCATCTTCAAAGATTGTATCGAGGTCATCAAAGGTTGCCCACCCTGTCAAGTTTTTCAGAAAAAGGCATGTACCTACCCTGCTCCGCTGCATGCCATTGTTGTCGTCACCCCCTTTGCAAAATGGGGCATTGATTTTATGCAATTTAATCTTACCTCAGCCGGGGTGCACGGTTATATCATCATTTCCATTAATTATTTCACTGAATGGGTTGAGGCTATTCGTACATTTCTTAATGATGGTCGTACTGCAACCCTCTTTGTTTTTAACCACATCATCACTCGCTTTGGTGACCCACAAGAAATTTTCAATGATTATGGCTCACATTTCCAGAACCAGATGACGAGTGAGTTTCACTTCAAGTTGGGTTTTTGTGATGAAAATTCATCCCCCTACTATCCTCAAGCAAACCGACAATTTGAAGCTATCAACAAAGTCCTAAAGACCATGCTCCAATGCATGGTGGGGACAAACAAAACCTCTTTTCACCTGCAACTTTTCTTTGCACTCTAGGCCTACCACACTTAGTGAAAATTGCAACTAGATTCAATCCATTCCAATTGGTATATGGCATAGAAGCGGTGTTACCAATCGAGTGTGAGATCCCTTCGTTAAAACTCACCATGGAACTCCTACCTCATACCTCTATTGAAGAGGAACGATTCCTATATTTAACCTAGTTGGACGAAACATGTCACGATGTTGCTCTCATTAAAAGGACATATCAAAAAGGAATGAAAAGTCAATATGAAAAATCCATTCAACCTCGTCCTTTTGCAGAAGGAGACTTAGTCCTAGTTTATGGCCAAGTTCATGATAAGTTGGGGACAGGAAAGTTAGAACCTTTGTGGCATGGACCTTATATCACAAAACATGTATTACATAGAGGCACCTATGAGTTAGTCGACTATGATGGAATATCTTTGGGTGAGCCCCAAAATGGGCTTTACCTCAAGAAGTACTATGCATAGAACATCTGGCATGTGTGCTTTGTACACTATTTTATTGTATACTTTTAATTTGGTGTGTCTTTTCTCTTGCGTGTACGAGTTTTGTCTTAGTTTCTTATCATTTGTCTTTTGATTGCATGCACAGATGACATATCCCTTTCCCATCTTTGTTGGGTTTGCAGACGGTGCTAGTCAACACACCCAGAACGTTGCTTCTGCAACTTGGGTCATTTACCACTCTAGTGATTTGGTGATTTCATGAGGAATTTGCCTAGGATTGGAAACCAATAACATGGCATAATATCATCTCATCATCAGACTCTTAACTGAGGCTTCCTCTCTAGGTATAACTCATATGATTATTAACCTAGAATCTCAACTCGTGGTTTGACAGCTTAACCATGAATATGTCGTTCACAACCCTATCTTACTATGTCTCCACCTAAGAGTTTTTCATCTTGAAAGATTGTTTGAATTTATACAATACAGATGTATACTGAGAGAACTCAATACCACGTCGAATTCATTAGCTAACTAAATATGGGATCGGTATCTTGCGCATAGATAAAACATTTGTAAAAAACATGAATCACATGTACACAAAAACATCACATAAGATAAATTGCAACATCAATAGGCACCACAAAACTCGGATATATATATAGATGCGTAATAGAAAAAGTTTGTTTTAAAATACATCATCAAAAGGTACATAATAGGGAAAACATTTTGGGCTTTCATGCCCATGACAACATCATAAAAGACTACAAAATCTTATGAAGATCCTAGTCACACTCTTGTATCACATTGTGCTATGTGAAGCATACTACTACATGGGTCACTCTAAAAAGTAAATGGTTCAGACTCTTAGGAACTCCAACTGTGTGTCTCTAGAAATGGAGAGGCATGTCTCGTCTCCTGAGAGGTGGGAAACGCATGGTCAAACCTTAGAGGTTCCTCTCAACCTCTCGAAGTCCTCCCATCACAACCTCATGCTCTACTACTACCTGTGCATCTCCATGACTCCCTAGTGCCAGCATCTATGCCAGATGTGATGCGCCTCTGTCTGCATGATGAAACAAAAATATATTTAGATCCCTCATTGTACACATAAGAAAAACAATATGTGACAAGGTTTAGTTTCATGCCTAACACATTCCACTGAATACCCTTGGGGAGCACCAAATTTTCACTACCCCAAAAGTCCACTCCGAGATAAGGAAAATCCTCGATAACAACTAGTTGTCTCCTCCAAAAAGAGAAGAAATCAACTATAAATCTAAATGATGAGGGATCATTCCCCAATCTTGAGGATAGACTGGTCCATCTCTCCAACTGTGGCTCAGTCACGGGACGTTCTATCAACGCAACATGTGGCTGCATCTGGGGAAATCGCTCCAAGAAGAACGAAACTAGAAAAGAGCCATATCCAAACTGCTTTTGTCTAACTATCCTACACTTCGATATATGTTCCTTAACATTTTGAAGGAACCCTGTGCTCCAGTTAAACAACCTAGGCTCTACACATTGTAAATCATATGACATCTGTGATTTTGAAGCTAGATGAGCGCTAGTACTACCCGCTAATTTGGTGATGGCAAATAGAATTGACCGAAGTGCCAACTCCCTTACATATTTGATCACGATTCAGCCACCTACCAATTGTGATCTCGGTATACAATGCTCAACAACATATGCCTCAATTGGTTGAGGATTTTCCCAGTGTCTTGACAAGAGGATAGGAGCCCCTCTCCTCGAGAGCCCCATCAGAAATTAAACATCATCAAGCTCAATCTCGAGCATGTGTGGCCCAATGCGAAATGTTTGTTCGACATCATACCACAAACCGATCAATTACTCAAGTAATAGTACTTATTTCCTCATGTTCTAGAGTTTAAAATACTTGAGTAGACTGCAATTTCACAAAGTTTCCCTTGCTTGAGGGCTTTGTAAAGAGAAAATTTCATCGAACTCGTGTTCACGTTCTTTCCACTCTATCATGGCTAAAGGACCAGTGAAATCTTCAAATACAACCATTTAAACATCTTTAGTCAACTTGTTATGGAAGAAAATTGTGTCTTTTTAGCCCAAAATACCAAAAAAAAATTGTTTTGCACCAGCTCTCCCTTAAATCTACCCACGGAGCACTAGCGCTCCCTAGGCATGTGCACCAGGGAATTGAAATATCGATCGGTGCTCCCCTCATCATTTTAATGGAGCGTCGATATGGTTCGGCACCTAGGGCTTCCCAAGGAGCCCAGAACACCCAAAATATAAGCTAAAACACAAAATTAAACCACAAAAAATGATTGGAGAGGAAATATGTCCAACCTAGTCTAGATGGAACTGAAAATGGTCGACTGCAAATCTCGTACTCACAACTCGAAAATCGCCTCCCAAAGGTAGAAAATTCCAAATATGGAAGAATTTGGTAAAAATCAATTGGTAAATGAAATTATTAACCTATTTCACTATTTGATAGGTTTGATTTTTGCTATTTCTCACTAATATAAAGTTTTTTGGGGTTTTTAATATTTTTTGAGGAGTTACTAATGCTTTGGTCCCATAACTGTCTATATTTATAGGTTTTTAAGAAACATATTTTTGACAACCTTATGACACTGACGAGCATAATCTTTCTTCTTTCTCGCACTCGAAAAAACATGAGAATGTAACTGAGTAGACTTTTATTACTTTTTTGGACTCGTAAAGGTTACACGAAAAAGGAACCCCCCAGAGTCATATTTAAACTCTTTCCAGACTCTCTAAATATGAAAAGATCGTCAATTTATCTTTCTTCCTTTCATGCTCATTAAAAGGTATTGAAAGGGAGTCTCCCAAGTAGCAGTTTATCTCTTTTTCGGACTTCAAATACTAAAATTATGAAAAAGGAAAACCCTGGAGTCACCTTTAAGTTCTTTTCAGAATATCTAAACATGAAAAACCATCGATTTTTCCTTCTATGAACTTGCTAAAATCACACATTGAAGGGCCCATATGGGACCGAACGCTTACTTCTTACAGTTCATTAAACAATGGAAGAGGGACTTACCAAAGGTAAGTTATATTGAGCATGTGTTATACTCCTCGAGCTCATAAAAATAAAAAGAGGTACTCGTCTATTTGGATCGAGGGGGGAATTGAAGGAATTAAGTCAAGTTGTCTTTCATAATTTTTCCAAGTCACTCTTGCATTCGCCCTTGAACATGGCACTTAATTTCACCTGCATTATGAACATTTGGATAATCCACTAAACCTCTGCACTGAACCAATCCTACGAGTCTTTCCACTCCTTTGGCTCATCCAATGAATGTCACAGCATCTGTTGCATTATGTTTTGGTACATGTTACATTTATGCTTCCAAGTCATGTCGTGCCTCAGTGTTCAAGGGAAGTGTCTGCCTCGAGAGTCAACGATCACAAATTTCCAGTTTCAATACCCGTGTCAGTCGATACTCATTCGATTCACCATCTTACATCTCTTTCCTATGTCACGTTTGTGTCGATAATGGGGGATAAATCAATTCCCTCCTTTGACAATTCTTTTCTTGTCGACTTCAACACATCATCTGGGAATTAGACTTAGAAACCAGTTAGTACCTTGGGAACTTCATGCCTCAATGGCAGGCCTCCTTGCCTCTGAAAGTAGGTTTACACCATTGACCTCTGACTGGATGATTCCATGAATGTTTGATTTCATATCATTTATTCACATTCTTTGGATTTTACTAGGGTGCCTTGGTATTCATTGACATCACTGGTGATTTCCATCGCACTTGTTAATGGTTTACCTCTATGACCGGTAATCAAGTGGTTTCTACCATGTTCGACATGAAAAGATCTATTCACATGGCTAGATTAATACCACATCGGGATTGGGACGAAGACCCTGGGTTAAGCATTCACTCTATTATTTGCTTTCCCTGGGCTATGAAGGAGATCATTTGAGCATGTTGATATATTGTCACATAGATCCACTTTGTATTGGTCCATGGCTTTGTTTTATCATCTAGTATCTCCACTGTGTATTTCTCATGGCTACGATGAGTTCATGTCATGGAGGTATATATCCAGATTGTATCTTTGGTGTCTATACCCTTGGTCAGTATCCTCATGGATCCGCAATGTATTTATTAGTGGCCATACCTTAAGTTCTTTGTTACTCAAGCATAGGTATTCCTGCCTTGGGTGTGAAACACATGATAACATTTGTTTGATGGTTGTTTGCAGCTTCTACCAGGTTCTATGAATCCATTCCCTTGTTTCAAAAATCTACAAAGAATTTCAGTCATCAGCTTTCGTCTTCTGACTTCACACTTTGGGGGGAAATCTGTTACACATCAAAATTCCTCATTTTGACAATGTCACATTCTCATTGTCGCAAGTGTCACACTTTTGTCACAAGTGTCATAAATGTCACATTTTCGTTCTGCGTATGTCACAATGTGAACGACACCATGGAAACACTTGATAAATCTTCTAGAACATGTTGGAAGGAGAAACCACATCATTTGAAAAACTAAGAAAAAAACATTTCCTTGATAAATGGTTATCTTAATGAACTTTTGGAAGATCAATGCTCCCATTCTCACATGCAGGGAGCACTAGCACTTCCTATCCATCTAGCATGGAGCGTTGCAATGCTCTATTGCCAGTTTTGAGGGAGTGTCGATTGGTCGAGAGAATCATGGGAAGAAATCCCCCTTATCTCTAAAGACAACTAGAGATGATCCGAGTTGGTTTGGCTCGAATCCAAGCTTTAGGTTTCATCTAAGGGATATTCCACAACTGATGGAGTCATATCCTCAACTTATTCCAAATATAACTAAGGTGGTTGAGCCTCTCAAATCCTATTAAAAGAGGCATTCTCATGGTGAAGAGCAGGAGAATAATCAACAAAAATTATTGTCATTTTGATCATGGATCTTTCGAGCAAGGGGTTGGACAAGGAGGACTTGGAGAGGTTTATGAAACTACATCTACAGATTGTAAGTGCCTTGTAATGTTCTCATTAATATATGCTTGGCCTATTTCCTTCAAGTTTGTGTATGGTTGCATATACTTGTCTATTATTGATAAATTTACTTTAAACTAATCCTGGTAGAGTAGGAAGTATGTTTTGTCTTTTTTTTCTATTGGATTTCATATATTATTAAGGAGCTTGAAGACCAAGTTCAACTTGGATTAACCGAGGACAAGCTTCAGAAAAAGGTACATCATAATTTCTTCCTCTTTTCCCTTTCACTAGTTTAACTACATTTAAAGGAATGTTAGTGTCCAATGTTATCATCTTTCTGTCTTGGTAGTAGGGGTCTAGAATCTAAGAGGATATTCACCCGTCCACAGGGGAATTTTCCTACAACAAAGACACTGCGCGCGGGGAAATAGTTGACAGGTACAAAAGTGTAGCGCACAGGAAAAAGTGAAAAAGTGAAAATTGTGAGTGTGAAATAGCTGTAAGTACGTCGTCCCACCTATAAAGTCAAAAAAAGGGGGAAAATATGGTCATTAGTGTTTTTTCTCTAAGGATAAGAATGAAGAGAGAAATATAACCGTGAGAGAGTGAGAATTTGGGAGAGTAGTTTGAGAATTAGATATCAGCAGTCTAGGTCTTAGCAAGATGTCTCCACCACCAATTGGAGCATCGATAAGGGTTGGTTGAAACAATAGAAGCAGCGCTCGGGTGATGCAAACAGTGACACAAGACATGCAAACAATCATGGATGTGGATGAAATTCATACACCATAATATGAGCATACTAGCACACAAGTGGAGGAGGAAACAAACCCATCACAAGAGGTCGGGTAGCCTGAGGAAGATGTGGAAAGGATAGAGTTTGACGCGTTGAGAGGAAAAGCACCACAACATGAAGAACTTGTAATGGGTTCAGTGTAGTAGGGCCTAGAGCTAGAAGAAGAGAAAGAAACATAGCACGAGGGCGTACCAAAGTTTGGGGCGTCGTCCCCACAAGGGAAGAAGAAAGCATGAGTTGAAAGAAATGTGCAAGGAATACCACGCCCACAGAAATAATTGACGATTTTCATGCCAAAAATCCCATAGGGAGTAAAAGAAGATGATGAAATGAGAGTAGTACACATGATGAATTACTCAAACCACGACGTGACAGACACATTCAAATTCCTGGATTTGGTGCAACATAACTACATGGAGAGTAGAGGAGAGGACCCATCAGGCGTGCCATTGTTGGAGCCTATGCAGTGGATCCTGGGGCTCTACAACATAGGGATCATGGATTTTCTTGATATACCGTACTTTGGGTGCGGTAAACACATCAATGGATGTGTAAAACAACTACTAGAAAGCATGCATGGAGGAATTTTGTGGATGGATAGGCCAATGCCTATCAATGTGGATTTGATTGTAGCTATCACTGGGCTACCCATGGATGGGGAGAAGCCAGAGAAATATCTAGAATATAAAACTAAGGCAAAGGCCATTTCTAATGAAATCAAGACAAAGTATGGCACGGATAGAGGAAACAGGGGAATCAAGATCAACGAAATAAATGATCCTGCAACAAGATTTTCTACAAGGCTGCTAGGGTAAAAATTAATGCGCAAATTTTGGAAGGAGGAATTACCAACATAAGTGGTATCGGTTGCAACGTAGTGCACGAAGGGGAGATCGATGAGCTAGGGCCCTTATTTACTCAATAACTTCATGGAGGACTATAAGGACACATAGAATTGGGGATCTGAGTTCCACTACTCTTGGTTATTGATTCTCATTGCACTTATAGGATGGAAAGAACCATCATACAATATGTTCCTTCAGAGAGTAGGAAAGTGTGGCATAATGCGGTACACTTCTCTTAGGAGCACATCAGACCCAAAGACAAAGAAGGTGAACAATGATGTATTCTCTCTATACTTGTTGGAGATCCAAAACCACTTAGCTGACACATGGAGGATTTCCCCTGAGACAGTCCAGGAGTTTGGAAAATTTTCCAACTTTCAGGAAATGTGCCATAGCATGTGGTTGAAGGAGAAGAGGGACCTAGCCAAGGATTGGCTACAATCAAGATACTACGTGACGATGAAGGATATACAAATGGAGGTCCAGGAGTGGCCTGATGAATGGAATATGCCAGTAATTCCAAGGGCAGTGCCAGGAGGACTGACTCAGACTCAAGATAGAACAATCCCTGTGCAGCAGACAAGCATAAGTGGTGCCAGCAAGAAGAAGAAGAAAACACAAGTTCCAGTGGGGGGAAGTATCCCAATTCAAAATAAATGCAGGACGCAAAATAAATCATAGGGTGGTTCCACACAGGGCCCACCGCGCATAGGACAGTCACCAGGAGTTACAAGAGAACAAGTGTGTTCAAAATAATAAAGGATAGAGACACATGATATACCTATGGAGGAAGAAATTGAGCAGGGGACAGGAATGCATACACATATGCCAGAGACATATGAGCCATTAGATGCCCAAAAGAATAGAATAAGGGAGAAATCAAGTGGCTCTAGGAATAAGGAAAAGGCCCATAGAACACCACCTCATACATCATTGACAATAGATGATGTTGAACTATTAGCCACAACAGTCGAAGATCGACTATCAGAGGTGTGGGAGAATGTTGAGAAGCATAGGGATTCGATTATGGAGAAAGTACAGGAAGGGAAAAATTCATTGTAACAGTTAAGGATCAGGGAAGATCAACCACAAAAAGATAAACTAGCGAAAACTAAGGAAGGAACGCTTGCTAGAGAAATAATGCAAATCACAATGCAAGGGAGCGCCAACTTTATCATAACACCTGATATGTTGTTCATCAATGAGAAGGTAGCATAGAAGCCCCTGAAGGAAATTGATACATTGTAATTGGTGTTGGCCAAGATCCCGATGAAGGCACTATATAAATTATAGATTAATGTCACACAGGAAATTCAGTCTAGGGAATGGTATGATGTGACCAACTTACAAATAGCGCAGGAAGATAACATCACACTAAAGGAATCAAACAACCAAGAGGGGAAGGAAAATAATATAGTGTAGAAAAAGGTAGAGGATATGGAGAAGTATATTGGCATAGTATTCCAAACCATCCAAGACAATACAGAGTCAGAACAAGTATCTTCTGAGGAGAATATGAGGAACATAGCATAGGCCTTGGAGAAATACAAGAGCCAAATAAAAGAGTTGGAGGAGCACGTAGCACCCACTACCCCTCCAGAAATCAGGGCGCAGCGAGAAAAGGATGCCATAGAACTTGCAGAAAATATAGCGCAGGCTATACAAAGGATGACAACACTATTGGAGAATAGTAGCCAAATGTGGATGCAAGTACAAGAAGATCGAATCTTGCAGGAGCTGCAAGGAAAGGAGGATAGGGTCCACGCGTCAATGGAATATTTAATATAGCGACAGATGACAATATCACTACCATAAAATATTAACACTGCAATAGAGATGAAGAGTCTACAATTAGAAGAAAAGGCAATACTAGCAGATACAATTGCAAGACAGGCTCAATTGGAGCCCCTGTAGGAAAAGGATGAACATCTGGTCATGGAGATTGACACAAAAAATTCAAGGGTAGAAAAGATAGGCTTGTAAGGAAGAGAAATATTGAAACCTCTAGTCACTACGCATATGGTAGAAGCCATGGTAGAGAAGAGAAACCAGGCTTAGGATAAATGCTAACAAGAATCACAAATGTAGCACTGACACAAGAAGTGAAAGAAGTAGGATTCAGTGAGTGACTCAGGACGATTCACAATTTCAGTGTTGGGGACCTGTTGGCATAGGAAAATTTTGGGAAAGAATCAAAGTAGTGCCAAAAAATAAGGAAAGCGCCAAAAACAAAGGAGAATAAGGAGCGTGCCGAAAAAAGAGGAAAAGTAGCACCGAGAAAAGAAGTTAGAAAGTGGAAAAATTGTTGTGGAGCATTTGGAAAGTGGACAAGTGTCGACTTGGAGAATGGTTGGATTGAGGACCAACTTATATTGAGTAGTTAGAAAGTGGACAAACCTAATCTGCTTAGGGTTAGGGTTTTTCTAAGGGATTTCTCCCATTTTTGGTATAAGTAGAATGCACTAGAACCATGAAAAGGTTGTTTTTGTTATTGTTGGGTTAGTTTGGATGTCCTTTAGTTGGATAGGAGGGTTTTGTTGAGAGACTGGTTAGAGGTTCTCAATCTTTTGAAGACTATCACGRTCTGTGGAGATCGAATGTAATGATGGAAGAATTGTACAATGCACAACACTAGATTTTGCATGAATATGAATAAAGAGCCAAAGTGCCAAATCTTTGTGGATGTATCCTAGGAGGAGGTGAAACAAGATATATCAGTGTTATGTGTGTATGCGTGAAGTCTTTCTGATTATATTTTCTTAATAGGTTTATGATGAACATGTTAGAATAATAAAGGAAATAATACTATGCATTATGGATGAATTGATGAGCTCTGTAGAACAATACTGAATGGATGAATGTCATAGTTAGTGTTTAGATATGAATCCTATGTTGTAGCAGATGAGTATATGTCATTTGGTATATGTTGTTATAATGGTCAATGGAGTTTTGTTGGAATAGTTGAGTCATTGGTCCAAGCTGTTATCACACTAAATTGCCTTGGGTCTTTTAGTTTGTTTTCATTCCCTTTTTTAAGCCTTAGATTTTAATTTTCTTTGAAAGTTTCATCCCTTTATTAGTTTATGATTAGTAGGACCCCTTAGATGATTAAAGTTTCAAGTTTTAGCTCTAGTTTGATCCTCAAATTGATTTTTGATACCTAAACCATTTTAGCTTTTGATTTATTTTTGGTCTCTTTCATGAATTGTCCCTAGGTCGATCCCTCCCATTGCCAAACTATTGTGACACCTCTTCCTCTTCACTCATGATCTCATAGGCATGCCTCATTGTCCTTGCTTACCTATCCAATCACGTTTTGGTATGGAAGCGTTGCCTACTCATTAGGCAGTTCCGTAGCACCTAAAGGGAATCAATTTAGTTTGAAGTTCAGTTGGATTAGTCACCAACATTTTCCTGTTTTATATCATAGGTGGTTAGATAAGTTGTTAGAGCAAATAAATGTTTAGATTTTTTCAAGGGAAGGAGGTCAGTTTGTATCTCCAGTTTTTGCCTCCCTTTTTGTTATAAATAGATAGATCAATTGCTTTAGTAGGTTTAGATGGTTGAGAAAGTCTCCCTTATACTATAATATTTTGATGAAGTAGCTGTGATGTAGTGATGTACTGGACTTCAGACTTTTTAACTAAAAGAAATCAGCTTCTCTTTCATCTTATTTTCTTCTAATCCTAAATGTTCATGCTTTGAATGATTCACATGAATGATTGTGGTGATGTTATGATGGATGTTTGATCATTATGTCATCGTGATGTTTATTTAGCTTCCTTAGTTTCTCAGTTCAAGAAGATCTTGTGTTAAGAAAATTTCCTCCTTAGGCTTTTGTGGACCTGATGTTTACAGCAGCCCCTACACTTCTCTTAGTGAAGTCTTCCCTCTATTCATACTTACTCCCAAACTACTGATTGAAGTTAGCCAAGACCTTAATTGCTTGTGCATGCTAGCCCTGTTATCTAAGTTAGAACATTATCATTTGAGTCCTTTTCCATTATTTGACCCTTTAAACACCCTTACTTTCACTTATAACTTGATGGGTACTGGGCTTGCCTTCCATGCAATCTAAAGGTGACTCCTAGTGCTAACATTCTTGGCATCATTGTCATGGAACAATTTGAAGACTTTTCCCTGGGATTAAAATGACATAGTATTCTAGTTCTAAAGGTGCATTAGAACTCAGTATTTTGAAGATTACAGCCTGCACATGGCGACTCCATTGTTTCAGCTCTGGCACCTAAAGGCAGACATACGAGATCAAATCCATAGCTACATGTGGTTCCACTTGAGGCTGACCCAGAGAGGATAATCAAGAAGGGGAAAGCTTCTAAAAAAAATAAAAATTTTGCTGCTACAAGTGATTCTGGTCAGTTGCCTGATTTCGCTCTTTATACTCCAATTGTTTTATCAAGTAAGCTTCCTTTATATTCTACTGAAGTATCTAAAAAACTTGATTTTGAAGAGTTTCATGTTGAATATTATTCCTTTGAAACTGAATTGAAAGAATAAAACATTGATATATTCTCTTCCCCTGATATTGAGAAGTGTTTCAGTCTTGATAGTTTTGAAGATTTCCCTACTTTAGGTTTTGCTACACCTCTTTCTGTTAAAAATTTTGCTGCCAAAGAAGTAGGAACTTCATCTCCCTCTCAGACCTTACCATCCTCTTCCAAGACTCAACCTATTTTTGTGAAGACTGAAACTTCACGTTCATCCCTTCTTTCTTCTCCTAATCTGCACATAACCAAGTCTCCTTCTCCTCCTTGTTCATCTAGGATCCAAAATCAAATGGCAGTTGTTAACCCCCTTGCAAATAGGATGGATTCCATAGTGTCTGCAAGATATTCTCCTCTAGTCTTACCTCAGCCAGTGAATGCTCTCCCTCCTAGAGATTATTTGAAATACATGCCTAAGTTCACGGGAGAAGAAGATGTAACAGTTGAGGAACATCATGTTGCTTTCTACAGCTATGCAGATAACCAAAATATTGAAAATGAAGATGTTCGGATGAGGGTTTTCATCCAAAGCCTTTTTGGTGAGGTTAGGAAGTGGTTTAGGGGTCTGGCCCCTGGATCCATTACTGGTATTGAGGCATTGGAGTGACAAAAAGTATTTTTTGTACTACATCACCAAATTTGGATCTTTGAAAAGGAAAGAAGGAGAGTTTGTCTCTGACTTTTCTAAAATATTTAACAAAATGTACAAGAAGATCCCTGATGAGATCAAACCCATTGAAACCATGGAAAAAATCACTTATTCCAATGCATTTGATTATGAATTCTTCCTCCTTTTGAGAGAAATAAGGTCACCTTCCTTGGTTCATATGCAAGATGTTGCCTTAGAGGTAGAATCCAACATAGTGGCATTAGATAAGCTCATGGGGAAATCTGATAGGGATAGGAGAAAAAACAGAGCTGAAGCTTCAACTTATAATTCCTCTATTGTCCATTATCAAGTAGATGATATGACCAAATTAGTAAAATCTCTTTCCACTGAAATTGAGAAATTAAAATCAGAAGGGAAACAGACATATAGAAATGCTCAAAACAATGATAACATAGGTAACTGCAGGAGACGAAATAATGCTACCCAAATATTCCCTAGAGATCCTAGAAATAGAGAGAGAGAGATGATCAGAGGGTACAATCTCCTTTGCAAAATAATTTAGTGGCCGATGAAGAAGAAGAGGAGGTAGAAGCTGATCCTAAGATTCACTGCATAGGTGATACATCCCCATCCCCACACTTGACTCAATCCTCTTATGAACAATCTTTAATGGATATTCAAATTAATGAGTTAAGCAAGGGGGAGAAAGCAAAGGAAAATGATAGTAGATATAATCTGAGATCTAAGAAGAATGAAGAAAAATCTGATGCCCCTAATCAGCCTATTCAAAAACAATATTTTGCCAAGGCTGTGACAGTGAGTAGCAAGGAAAAAGACTCTCAAAACCTACAAGTTTTGATCAGAAATCCTTTTCCTGAAACTAAAGAGATCCTAAAACCTTTTTCTTCTTTTAGTTTTGAAAATGAGATCTAGAAAATAAATATCCCTGTACCTTTTTTGGAGTTCATAAAAAATGAAGAATTTAAAAAATACCTATCCAAAATGCTACAACCTGAATCATCTTCAAATGCCACTGATTCAATAAATCTGCAAGATGAAAAACCAGCAGTGATTTTAGGTCCTTTGATAGAAGATAGAGATGACTCATCCCCACCTTTCTACACCTCACTAAATATACATGATAAAGTGCTACACAATTGTCTCATGGATTCAGGGGCATCCCAGAATCTTATGCCAAAATCTGTTATGGATGAACTTGGGTTAGAAGTCACAAAGACCTATCATGAATTATATTCTTTTGACTCCAGAAAAGTCAAGTGTCTTGGATTCATTAAGGATATGGTGGTGACCTTATTTCAACTTCCCGTGAAGAGTATACTTATGGATATTGTAGTTGTTGATGTTCCCCCCAAGTTTGGCATGCTCTTGTCAAGATCTTGGATAAAAAGACTTAGGGGAACCTTGCAAATGGATCTCTCTTATGCTAATTTTCTTGTTTTTGGGGGAGAGAATATAAGACTTTACAAGGAAGCTCAACTGGCTTACATCATTAGTGATGAAGCAAATCCCACCAATCACCCTATTTTTTCCTTTTATACAGATTTGGGATCTAGTATTTTGCAGCTCACTCATGCTCATGAAGCCCCTTTAAAAATCAGAAAAAAATCCTTTAACTTTTCTGAAGAGCCTCTTCTAACCACTTCTGTCTGGAATATGTTCTTTGATGGAGCCTCTTCCAAGGAAGGTGTTGGTGTTGGGGTGATCTTGTTTCACCAACTCAAGAAACTATATCTTTGTCATATAAACTAGAATTTGAGACTACTAATAATGTGGCAGAGTATGAGGTCCTTGTCTTGGGTTTGAGGGTAGCTAAAGACATGGGGATAGAAGAGCTATCAGTATTTGGGGATATTGAATTGATAGTCCATTAGATTAAAAATCTTTATCAAACAAAGCATCCTAGGCTTAAATCTTACAAAAATGAAGTGTGGGATTTGGTGGACAATTTTTTCTCTGCTTTAGTATATCATTCATTCCTAGAGAAGAGAATACCATGGTTGATTCTTTGGTTGTATCAGCAAGAAACTTCAGAATTCCTATACCACGAAAAC
>JASDQU010105912.1:133248-150219 GCA_032191745.1 Picea mariana | reverse complement strand
TTGTTGAGAGACTGGTTAGAGGTTCTCAATCTTTTGAAGACTATCACGATCTGTGGAGATCGAATGTAATGATGGAAGAATTGTACAATGCACAACACTAGATTTTGCATGAATATGAATAAAGAGCCAAAGTGCCAAATCTTTGTGGATGTATCCTAGGAGGAGGTGAAACAAGGTATATCAGTGTTATGTGTGTATGCATGCAGTGTTTTTGATTATATTTTCTTAATAAGTTTATAATTAACATGTTAGAATAATAAAGGAAATAATACTATGCATTATGGATGAATTGATGAACTCTGTAGAACAATATTGAATGGATGAATGTCATAGTTAGTGTTTAGATATGAATCTTATGTTGTAGTAGATGAGTATATTTCATTTGGTATATGTTGTTATAATGGTAAATGGAGTTTTGTTGGAATAGTTGAGTCATTGGTCCAAGTTGTTATCACACTAAATTTCCTTGGGTCTTTTAGTTTGTTTTCATCCCCTTTTTTAAGCCTTAGATTTTAATTTTCTTTGAAAGTTTCATCCCTTTATTAGTTTATGATTATTAGGACCCCTTAGATGATTAAAGTTTTGAGTTTTAGCCCTAGTTTGATCCTCAAATTGATTTTTGATACCTGAACCATTTTAGCTTTTGATTTATTTTTGGTCTCTTTCATGACTTGTCCCTAGGTCGATCCCTCCCATTGCCAAACTGATGTGACACCTCTTCCTCTTCACTCATGATCTCATAGGCATGCCTCATTGTCCTTGCTTACCTATCCAATCACGTTTTGGAATGGAAGCGTTGCCTACTCATCAGGCAGTTTTGTAGCACCTAAAGGGAATCAATTCAATTTGAAGTTCAGTTGGATTAGTCACCAACATTTTCCTATTTTATAGCAAAGGTGGTTAGATAAGTTGTTAGAGCAAATAAATGTTTAGATTTTTTCAAGGGAAGGAGGCCAGTTCATATCTCCAGTTTTTCCCTCCCTTTTTGTTATAAATAGATAGATCAATTGCTTTAGTAGGTTCGGATGGTTGAGAAAGTCTCCCTTATACTGTAATATTTTGATGAAGTAACTGTGATCTAGTGATGTACTGGACTTAAGACTTTTTAACTAAAAGAAATAAACTTCTCTTTCAGCTTATTTTCTTCTGATGCTAAATGTTCATGCTTTGAATGATTCACATGAATGATTGTGGTGATGTTATGATGGATGTTTGATCATTATGTCATCATGATGTTTATTTAGCTTCCTTAGTTTCTCAGTTCAAGAAGATCTTGTGTTAAGAAACTTTCCTCCTTAGGCTTTTGTGGACCTGATGTTTACAGTATCCCCTACACTTCTCTCATTCAAGTCTTCCATCTATTCATACTTACTCCCAAACTATTGATTGCAGGGATGATTTTAAGGATGGAAATTTATTTTAAAATGTAGAAACCTTGGCGAATATTACTAATCCTTCATATGTCAACTATAAATGTTTGGCGATATGATTTTAAAAAAATTCAAATTTCTAAGTATTTTATATAGTTTTTATAAAAATTTTGCAATTTTTAAGGTAAAATTATTTTATCCTATAGAATTTGGGCGAATCATTTTTAAAATAGCGAATCTCGTTTTTGGAAAACCATGGAAAATTAGCCCACGAGCGAAATTTAGCCCCTAAAATAATCTATGACTAATTGAAGTTAGCCAAGACCTTAATTGCTTGTGCATGCTAGCCCTGTTGTCTAAGTTATAACATTATCATTTGAGTCCTTTTCCATTTGACCCTTTAAACACCCTTACATTCACTTATAACTTGATGGGTACTGGGCTTGCCTTCCATGCAATCTGAAGGTGACTCCTAGTGCTAACATTCTTGGCATCATTGTCGGGGAACGATTTGAAGACTTTTCCCTGGGATTAAAATGACACAGTATTCTAGTTCTAAAGGTGCATTAGAACTCAGTATTTTGAAGATTGTAGCCTGCACCTGGAGACTCCATTGTTTCAGCTCTGGCACCTAAAGGCAGACATACAAGATCAAATCCACAACTACATGTGGTTCCACCTGAGGCTAACCCAGAGAGGATAATCAAGAAGGGAAAAGCTTCTAAAAAAAAAAAAATGTTGTTGCTACAAGTGCTTCTGGTCAGTTGCCTGATTCCATTCTTTATACTCCAATTGTTTTATCAAGTAAGCTTCCTTTATCTTCTGTTGAAGTATCTAAAAAACTTGATTTTGAAGAGTTTCCTATTGAATACTATTCCTTTGAAACTAAATTGAAAGAATAAAACATTGATATATTCTCTTCCCCTGATATTGAGAAGTGTTTTAGTCTTGATAGTTTTGAAGATTTCCCTACTTTAGCTTTTGCTACACCTCTTTCTGTTAAAACTTTTGTTGCCAAAGAAGTAGGAACTTCATCTCCCTCTCAGACCTTACCATCCTCTTCCAAGACTCAGCCTGTTGTTGTGAAGACTGAAACTTCCCCTTCATTCATTCTTTCTTCTTCTAATCTGCACACAACCAAGTCTCCTTCTCCTCCTTGTTCACCTAGGATCCAAAATCAAATGGCAATTGTTAACCCCCCTGCAAATAGGATGGATTCCATAGTGGCTGCAAGATATACTCCTCTAGTCTTACCTCAGCCAGTGAATGCTCTCCCTCCTAGATATTATTTGAAATACATGCCTAAGTTCACAGGAGAATAAGATGTAACAACTGAGGAACATCTTGTTGCTTTCTACAGCTATGCAGATAACCAAAATATTGAAAATGAAGCTGTTTGGATGAGGGTTTTCATCCAAATCCTTTTTGGTGAGGATAGGAAGTGGTTTAGGGGTCTGGCCCCTGGATCCATTACTGGTATTGAGGCATTGGATGAAGCCTTCTTAAGGCATTGGGGTGACAAAAAAGGATTTTTTGTACTACATCACCAAATTTGGATCTTTGAAAAGGAAAGAAGGAGAGTTTGTCTCTGACTTTTCTAAAATATTTAACAAAATGTACAAGAAGATCCCTGATGAGATCAAACCCATTGAAACCATGGAAAAAATCACTTATTCCAGTGCATTTGATTATGAATTCTTCCTCCTTTTGAGAGAAATAAGGTCACCTTCCTTGGTTCATATGCAAGATGTTGCCTTATAGGTATAATCCAACATAGTGGTATCAGATAAGCTCAGGGGGAAATCTGATAGGGATAGGATAAAAAACAGAGCTGAAGCTTCAACTTCTGATTCCTCTATTGTCCATTCTCAAGTAGATGATATGACCAAATTAGTAAAATCTCTTTCCACTGAAATTGAGAAATGAAAATCAGAAGGGAAACAAACATATAGAAATGCTCAAAACAATGATAACAAAGGTAACTACAGGATACCAAATAATGCTACCCAAATCTTTCCTAGAGATCCTAGAAACAGAGAGAGACATGATCAGAGGGTACAATCTCCTTTGCAAAATAATTTAGTGGCTGATGAAGAAGAAGAGGAGATAGAAGCTGATTCTGAGATTCACTGCTTAGGTGATACATCCCCATCCCCACACTTTACTCAATCCTCTTATGAGCAATCTTTAATGGATATTCAAATTAATGAGTTAAGCAAGGGGGAGAAAGCAAAGGAAAATTCTAGTAGATATAATATGAGATCTAAGAAGAATGAAGAAAAAACTAACGACCCTAATCAGCCTATTCAAAAACAAGATTCTACCAAGGCTGTGACAATGAGCAGCAAGGAAAAAGACTCTCAAAACCCACAAGTTTTGATCAGAAATCCTTTTCCTAAAACTAAAGAGATCCTAAAACCTTCTTCTTCTTTCAGTTTTGAAAATGAGATCTAGAAAATAAAGATCCCTGTACCTTTTTTGGAGTTCATAAAAAATGAAGAATTTAAAAAATACCTATCCAAAATGCTACAACCTGAATCATCTTCAAATGCCACTGATTCAATAAATCTGCAAGATGAAAAACCAACAGTGATTTTAGGTCCTTTGATAGAAGATAGAGATGACTCATCCCCACCTTTCTACACCTCACTAAATATACATGATAAGGTGCTACACAATTGTCTCATGGATTCAGGGGCATCCCACAATCTTATGCCAAAATCTGTTATGGATGAACTTGGGTTAGAAGTCACAAAGACCTATCATGAATTATATTGTTTTGACTTCAGAAAAGTCAAGTGTCTTGGATTCATTAAGGATATGGCAGTGACCTTATTTCAGCTGCCCATGAAGAGTATACTTATGGATATTGTAGTTGCTGATGTTCCCCCCAAGTTTGGCATGCTCTTGTCAAGATCCTGGATAAAAAGACTTGGGGGAACCTTGCAGATGGATCTCTCTTATGCTACTATTCTTGTTTTTGGGGGAGAGCATAGAAGACTTTACATGGAAGCTCAACTGGCTTACATCATTAGTGATGAAGCAAATCCCACCAATCACCCTATTTTTGCCTTTTATACAGATCTGGGATCTAGTATTTTGCATCTCACTCATGCTCCCGAAGCCCCTTTAGAAATAAGAAAAAATTACATCAACTTTTTTGAAGAGCCTCTTCTAACCACTTCTGTCTAAAATATGTTCTTTGATGGAGCCTCTTCCAAGGAAGGTGTTGGTGTTGGGGTGATCTTTGTCTCAACAATTCAAGAAACTATATATTTGTCATATAAACTAGAATTTGAGACTATTAATAATGTGGCAGAGTATGAGGCCCTTGTCTTGGGTTTGAGGGCAGCTAAAGACATGGGGATAGAAGAGCTATCGGTATTTGGGGATATTGAATTGATAGTCCATCAGATTAAAAATCTTTATCAAACAAAGCATCCTAGGCTTAAATCTTACAGAAATGAAGTGTGGGATTTGGTGGACAATTTTTTCTCTGCTTTTAGTATATCATTCATTCCTAGAGAAGAGAATACCATGGCTGATACTTTGGTTGTATCAGCAAGAAACTTCAGAATTCCTATACCACCAAAAATCAAGTATGATGTAGAAGCCAAATACAGGCCTTCTATACTGGACAATGTAAAATATTGGAAGGTGTTCGAAGATGATTTAGAACTTAAAAATTTTCTTGAGACTGTTGATGAATTTTCTGCATTACACATTGATCAGGATCATGATTCAGAAGTCACTCCTCATGCTGATGTTTTCCTTAATAAAATTGCTAATCATTATATTGTGCAGCTACCTAGTAATCATATACCAAAGGGACTGGTTCCTTTGGAAAGATTATTTTATGGGAATGATGTGGCATTGAAAGGGAAGGTATCCACTGATGTTGTATATATAACTGAGTGCAATGTGGGCACTGAAAAGGATCCAAATTACATCAAACTGTCAAGCAGTCTATCAGAAGAGCAGAGGAAAGAAGATACTAAGTTGTTGAAAGAATTTGCTGATGTATTCACTTGGACTTATGAAGATCTCAGAACTTATGACACAAGCATAATAGAGCACAAGATCTCATTAAAACAAAACACCAAACCCTTCAGGAAAATGTTGAGGCAAATCAATCCTATGTTGTTGCCTGTCATGGAGAAAGAAGTTAAGAAGATTTTAGATGCAAAAATTATCATTCCTTTGAGTTATTCTGAATGGGTATCCAATTTGGTCCCAGTAAGAAAAAAGAATGGAGAAATCAGACTTTGTGTTGATTTTCGAAATCTGAACAGAATCTCAAAGAAGGACAATTACCCTTTACCCAAGATGGAGCACATATTACAGAAGGTGACAGAAGCAGCCAAGATGTCTATGGTTGATGGATTTTCCGGATACAATCAGGTCTCTATTTTGCTAGAGGACAGGGAGAAGACAACCTTTACCACTCCTTGGGGTACATTTATGTAAGCCAAGATGCCCTTTGGTTTGATGAATGCAGGGGAAAATTTTCAAAGAGCTATGGACATAGCATTTATTGGAGAAAAGGATAAATTTGTTGTTATCTATTTGGACAACATAAAAGTGTATTCTCGGTGTGATAAAGAACATTGTGATCATTTAAGAAAGGTTTTCTTGAAATGAAAAAAATTTGGCCTCTCTTTGAATCTGAAAAAAGCATTGTTTGCCATGAAAGAAGGAAAATTATTGTGGCATATTGTGTCAGTTGAAGGGGTAAGGATTGATTTCAGGAGGGTTGAGGCTATACAAACTTTGTCACTTCCTAGATCTAAAAAATAGGTACAATCTTTTCTGGCAAAAATCAAATTTTTGAGAAGATTTGTGTCAAATTTTGTTGAGATAGTTAAGTATATCACAACCATGTTGAGGAAGGATAGTGAAATCAAATGGACTATTGAGGCCCATGATTCTTTTGATCAAATAAAGAAAGCATTGACTAAAGCCCCAGTCCTTGTCAGCCCCAACTACTCCAAGGACTTTCTTATTTTTTCTTTTGCCTGTTTTGATATAGTAGCAACAATCCTATTGCAGAAGAATGTTGAAGGCTTAGAGCAGCCTATTGCCTTTTTCAGCAGGGCATTGAGAGATGTTGAACTAAAATATGAAATCATGGACAAGCAAGCCTATGAATTGGTCAAATCTTTTAAGTCCTTCAGAGTTTATGTCCTGCATTCAAGAGTTATTACTTATGTCCCATCAGCTATTGTAAAAGAAATTCTTATTCAGCCTGATATAGACAAAAAAAGGAGCAAGTGGATTGCTAAATTACTCGAATTTGATTTGGAGATTAGACCCAAAAAATTGGTTAAAGGCTAGGGTTTATCCAAGCTCTTGGCTGAATCAAATTGCTCAGCATTGGGGGTGAATTTCATTCACTCATGTTCAGAAAATCAGCAGGATGAGATAATTGATAAAGGTCCTTAAGTCATTTCTACATTGGAAAATTGCAGCTGGTACAAGGACGTTATATTTTTTATGCAAAATTTACATCCTCCAAGTGGTGTGGAAAAGAACAAGGTGAGGGCCTTAAAACTCAAATCAATAAAGTACTACCTTGTTGATCAAATTTTGTATTAGAAGGATCCATTAGGAGTTCTTTTGAGATGCCTAGACCCCCAAGAAGCCCAAAATATTATGTATGATTTTCATGACAGTTTATGTGGGGGGCATCATTATTGGAGAACCATAACATACAAGATCCTCAGGGCTAGGTAATTCTGGCCCAGTTTGTTCACTGATGTTTGTGCTAAGATCAAATCCTGTGCTAAGTGTCAGAAGTTCTTTGGAAAGAAGTAGCTTAATTCTTTGCCATTGAAGCACGTGGCAACCTCAGGATCCTTCCAGCAGTGGGTCCTAGATTTTATCGGGGAAATTCATCTCGCTTCCAATGGTCAACATAGATGGATATTGACTGCTACAGATTAATTTACTAAATGGATTGAAGCTATTCACACAAAGTGATCATTGGTTTCCTGGAAGACATCATAGCAAGGTTTGGGTGTCCTAATAGAATCATCACTAATAATGTTGCATCATTCAAGGTTGAACCATTGATTCAGTTCTGTGAATAGTTTGGGATCACTTTGATTCATTCCACCCCTCACTATCCATAGGGAAATGGGCTTGTAGAATCCTAGAACAAAATCACTATAAAGATAATTAAAAAGATGTTAGAGGATAACAAAAAGGAATGGGTTTCAAAACTCAAATTTTCTATATGGGATGACAGAGTGACAGTGAAAAGGTCCTTGGGACTTTCCCCTTTCTAGCTGGTGTATGAAGTTGAGGTAGTTTTTCCTTCTCAACTTGCCTTACTTGTGGAAAAATTCTTCCAAGATTATCAAGGGGAACCTGATCATATGATCAGAAGGATTCAATAGCTGGTTGAAGTGCAACAGACCCGGGAGAGACTTGTAGACAAAACATATGACCATCAATTGAAGATCAAAAAGGATTTCAACAAAAAGGTGAACAAAGAGGATTTTCAATTGGGCGATCTGGTGCTCAAGTGGGATGCATCGAAGCAAGATAAAGGAAAGCACAATAAATTTGAATCTTTATGGATCGGTCCTTTCAAAATCTATGAGGTATTCTCTAATAACACTTTCAAGTTGCAGAATATGGAGAATGAAGAGGTTTTCGATGGCCCTGTTAATGGGCATTTCCTGAAAAATTACTTTTCTTGAGCCTTGAGTGGCTCTTCATATCATTGTAAATATCATTATCTTTTTATTTTTGTTTCAATAACTGACACCATAGCCCTAGGATAAGGCACTGTATCTACTCATTCTTGGCAGCCCGCAGGGGGCATGTCATCCCCTGTGGAGCCAATGTTATCACACTAAATTGCCTTCGGTCTTTTAGTTTATGTTCATTCCCTTTTTTAAGCTTAGATTTTAATTTTCTTTGAAAGTTCCATCCCTTTATTAGTTTATGATTAGTAGGACCCCTTAGATGATTAATGTTTTGAATTTTAGCTCTAGTTTGATCCTCAAATTGATTTTTGATCCCTGAACCATTTTATCTTTTGATTTATTTTTGGTCTCTTTCATGACTTGTCCCTAGGTCGATCCATCCCATTGCCAAATTGATGTGACACCTCTTCCTCTTCACTCATGATCTCGTAGGGATGCCTCATTGTCCTTTCTTACCTGACCAATCATGTTTTGGAATGGAAGCATTGCCTACTCATTAGGCAGTTCTGTAGCGCCTATCACGTTCATAATACTTCCACCTTGAGTCATGATTGCCACGACTGATGTCATGTCCCTTGTTTTTAGTGACAGAAGTTGGTTAAATATTCCTTCAAAGATCTTTCATTTATGAGCCTTGGTAATGGGATTTAATTTTGAAAAACTCAACAGTGTTGCACTGCGCAAACTCGCAAGTTTTGATCAGGTGACTGCATGTCAACCAAATTCGATGCTGAGAAATATTCCAGGGCCGAAGTTTTCTCAATTTCATCCTAATATTGCGTTGAAGATCTCAATAAGTGTCTACTCCACAGGTATCCCATGTTGCCTCCTCTGCATATTAATTTTCACAGAAAATTTGTGCTTGGGTTTTTGGTTTGTTAATCTTGCACAGTAGTAAGGGACCCATATTTGCATGGTAACCTTGTCTTTTCTCCTCTTAAGATCTGTAAACTTCTTTGACTATATCTATGGTATGATCACTGTTGTTTGTTTTAACCATTGAAATCGCAATCCTGTAAATAGCCTATCCTCTGTGTATGAGTTGCACTACCCAGAGGCGCTGCTCAAACCCTCTATGTTTTCCTTTCTTCCTTTCACCTCAGAGTTTGGCATTTTTACTCAATTGCAGATGGCTAATTTCGAATTACCCCCTCACTGTTTACACTCCAAAATACCTGTACAAGCCTAAGGGTCTAAAAGGGTCAGCCTTATATATTTGAAGCCCTATTCAAATCCTTCCTTATCATTACCATCCCTTAAGCCTTTCAAAATCCCTCATTCTGAGCCATGGAGACTCCTCAATCGAGGAAGACACACAAAGGTGGAAAGGTGGTTAGGACAGAACTGGTGGACATGCATATTTTTGATATAGAGCCTATGGAAAGAGAGGCCTTTCAAAGAGTAGGGTGCCTCTCTTTCTTTTAGAACATGTAGAGAGGCCATCCAGAGGTAGCAAGATAGTTTGCATTACAGTTTGATGGTAGGAAAACCAAGGTTGGGGATTTGGAGTTTGAGGTGATTGAAGCCTCTATCTCAGCTGCAACAAGGATCCCCATTAAAGGTTGAAAGTGGTTCAAAGCTATGGCTTTGAGTTCAGCCTATGAAAAAGATCTTTTTAAACATGAATATCAATCCAATGATTTGTCCAAAAGTATGCCAAGGAGTCAATTGATTGAATGATTTGACAGATTATTGAAGATCATACAGAGATATTTTACTTGTGAAGGGAGATTTAACACATTGTACCAGTACCATATAAGGTTGTTGCTACATTTTACTGGTAAGGTTGATATGTATATTCCTTATTACTTATTGAGGAGTATAGGTAAGATGTCAGATAGGATACAAGCCAAATCTAAAGATGTGGATTCTAGCCTTTTCCACTCTGGATTAATCAGAATGCTAGTCTTTGAGGAATTGGGTAAGAAAGAGATTTCATGGGAGCATTTTTTTGTTACCTCTCATTTCAAGTTGGATCTAGCACCAAATCCTCAATCACTGAAGGCAAGTCCTTTGTCACCCACCAGTACTTCTAAAACATGGACCAGTAGGAAGAGAAAGGGGAGAGCCCCTGTTCAAGTTTCAAAGATCAACAAGCAGGTCATAGAAGCTAAGGAGGAAGTTTTTCCTTCTACACATGGATATTTTTAGCCACCTCCTCCACCAGAGTTAGAAGAGGTACCTTCTTCTACCAAAGATACATCCAAGAGAGGGAAGAGTCTTCTCTTTCCCTCTTCTCCTCCAACAGTCGAAATCAAGGGTAAAATACCTTTCACAAGGTCATCAATTCTGAAGGCGGTTTTCAAAGAGCATTCTTTACCAAAAACCCCTATTCAAAAGAAGAAGGGTAAAGGTATTGAAAATCCTGTGGAAGAAAAACAAGAAGCCCTTGTACAAAAAGTTAAAGGTAAAGGTATTAAGAGACCTTTGGAGAGAAAAGATGAAACGTCTGTGAAAGACTTTGAGGAGCCTGTGATAAGAAATGAAGAAACCCCTATGCAGAGGAAGAAGAATAAAAGTAAATCCATCAAAGAACCTGATGAGGTAGACAAGACACTTCCCATGCAGAAGGAAGAGGAGTCTAAGAAAAATCCTATTGAGACTGTGCATGCCATTGTTCCTCCTGACAGTCATACCTACAAAAGACTTATCAAGCATCTTAGAGATGAAAGAAAAGAAATAGCTCGTCTTAAAGAAGAAGATAAGGTTCACTTGGCTCAAATGAAAGAGCTCATGGATGGCTATAATCACACCCTTGACTTGGCAAGGTTTGCAGCAAGAAAGGCCCAACCCCTTCATAGACAGTTAAAGAATCTTTACAGGCAAAAAAAAGGCTTTCAGTCTCAGAATAGGAAGCTAAAGGCTGAGCTAAATCACTTTCAAGATGAGGTAGCCCAAAGAAATTTACAGGTGTTGGTTGAAGATGCCATTGAGGATGACAAACCAGTAGCTAAGGAGAGTACAGCGACACTAAAGAATCATGTCAATGCTAATAAGAAGAATTTTGTTGTGTCAACTGAAGATCCTCTTTCTACCAGAAAGAGTGTGAGGTTAAGTGTCAAAATGCCAAAATAGTTGGTAAAAGTTAAGCCCCATTTTTTAGGATGGTTCCTTTTTGGGAGGGTTAATTGATATGCAAATATTATCTCTGCCATCTATACAAGATTCTAAGCATTTAATTATCTGGGTTTTGATTTTTTTCTAAGTGCTAGCTTCTCCCAGTGGTAAAAGGCACTACCTATTATAATTTCAAGGCACCGGAGTAAAATGATTTTGTCATCATGAAATACCACAAATTTCTCTGTGCATGTTCAATATTGAAGGCGATGCATTTTTGGCAATGCTACCCAAACCTGTACACAGACGTAGCATAAGTGGCACTATCAAATGTTGCTACCTAATATTGGGCAGAGAATAGAGTTGGCACACAGACACAGTGTAAGTAGCGCTACCTAATATTGGGAATAGAATAGAATTGGCACACAGGCACAACACATGGGCTCTACCTATGGGCGCTACCTAATATTTCACAGAGGGAAAATGTTAGCACACATATGCATCACAAAGGTGCTACCTTTTCTCCTTTTAGTGCGCTACCCAAATTTTCTACTCAAGGAAGCTGCCAACAAAAACTGGGGATCTAGGAGGACCAAGCTAACCACTTTGGGATAGATTAATGATGGATAATGTTGTGGAAACATCAGCTGGCATCATGAAGACAACCACATGATTTGAAAGACACATGGAAAACAAGGAGCTGCGCAACAAAAGGGTATCAATTCAGTTAGAACTTCAGTTGGATTAGTCACCAACATTTTCCTATTTTATAGCATAGGTGGTTAGATAAGTTGTTAGAGAAAATAAATGTTTAGAGTTTTTCAAGGGAAGGAGGCCAACTCGTATCTCTAGTTGTTTCCTCCCTTTTTGTTATAAATAGATATATCAATTGCTTTAGTAGGTTCGGATGGTTGATAAAGGCTCCCTTATACTGTAATATTTTGATGAAGTAACTGTGATCTAGTGATGTACTGGACTTAAGACTTTTTGACTAATAGAGATCAACTTCTCTTTCAGCTTATTTGCTTCTAATGCTAAATGTTCATGCTTTGAATGATTCCCATGAATGATTGTGGTGATGTTATGATGGATGTTTGATCATTATGTTATCATGATGTTTATTTAGCTTCCTTAGTTTCTCCGTTCAAGAAGATATTGTGCTAAGAAACTTTCCTCCTTAGGCTTTTGTGGACCTGATGTTTACAGCAACCCCTACACTTCTCTCATTCAAGTCTCCCCTCTATTCATACTTACTCCCAAACTACTGATTGAAGTTATCCAAGACCTTAATTGTTGGTGCATGCTAGCCCTGTTATCTGAGTTAGAACATTATCATTTGAGTCTTTTTCCATTTGACCCTTTAAACACCCTTACATTCACTTATAACTTGATGGGTATTGGGCTTGCCTTCCATGCAATCTGAAGCTGAATCCTAGTGCTAACACAAGCTAAGGTCCTGTTAGGGCTAGTTGAATAAATGAGGGTTCATGAGTTAGTCTATAAATATATCTAATGTTCCTGAGAGAGATACACATCCCATCCCATGGTTGCATACATCTGAGTCTTTCGGCCACCCATTAAATCCATCTTGGGTGAGACTACACAGTGCACTTTGTGCACTGTGTTTTCTTTTTGAATCAAGAAGGGATGATGGTCAAAGAGTTGTTGGTAATCCTATAGCTAGAACCCGGGTCAGCCCATAAACATCCAACATGTGGACTCAATTGTTGGAGAATGTAGAGATACAAGAATTAGAACAAAGGTTACAGACTGTGCAGGAGAAGGTGCAGAAGATCAAAGATACAATGAGAACTCTTCTCATGCACAAACAGAGTGAATGGTTGCAATAGTCGAGAATAGGTAGCTACACCAAGAGATAATCCAAATAAGATCCAAACAACATACTTTGATGTAGAAGCTTGAGCCACTACAGGAGGAGGCCTTTCGGATGAATGAAGAAATTGTGATGTCAGATCTGCGCCCAACGGCTATTCTATTGGCATCTATACCTTCAGTGCACCCTCCTCACAACTCCACTACGAGGGATTGAAGTGGCATCTGAACTTTCGTAGGCATCATTTTCTTCTTTATAATGATAGGCGTAGGATAGAGAATGTGCCAACGTATTGGTTTTTCAAGCCTCTTTGGGCTCACGAAGGCCGAAAGGGGCATAGTTATCCAGTGATGTTTAACATTCTGGAAGGTCATTTTGATGTAGACCCAATGGTGGATCGTGATTGGAGGGTCCATCCTGGACCTTTAGGATTCAACCACGCATGTAGGACCCCGGACGGGTTTGACTGGAAGGATTGAAAGGTGGATCGAAAGCGCTTAGCCCAATTAGCGTTTTCCGTTGCCCGCATGCAGTGGGAGCAAGATGAAATAGAACGAAGCTATACAAGGCATAGTGAAGCAAGTAGTGCAAGACAATGTAGAGAAACTGAAGACCCCCATTACCGTGCAAACATTAGAAGCGATTTTGATGCAAGAAGCACAAGAAAAGGAGAAGGTCACAATTGCAAAGGAAAATTTTGAGAAGTTTGTTGTGACGTGGAAGGGGGGAAAGAAGAAGGGCTAAGTGGCTTGGGACAATCCATAGGTGAGTGTTGGGGGCCTGTTGAGAAAGGATTTTGGGACCAGTTTTGGGACCTACATAGCACGCACAAAAGAAGGAAATATAGTTGGTGCGCTTTTGGGACTAACTTGCACAAAAGGAAGGAAGATCGTTGAAGCCATTAGGCATGTTGGGTCCATTGATATGGGCTAAGCCCTAATGTTATTGTATAAATATGTAAGATTTTTCGGATATAGAAATAGCTTAGTATGTAATGAAATGTAAGAGAGTGGAAGTATGCAATGTATGCAAGGATGAAAGAGTGAAGAGCGACGAAGATATATAGAGAGATAGGAGAATGACAAGGGCATAATGTATGAGTGTAGTTCGCATATGTTGTAATGAACAATTCTGAATAATATAATAAGAAGTCAGTCATTGTGGAAGTATCCCATTTTGGGTAAACCATGTTAAAGATGGTGTCTCTGTGTCATGATGTGTTTATTGTTCTGTTTATTACGTGTATATGATGTATGTCTATTATTCTGAATAGGTTTCATGTTATTATGTTTCTTCACACATGACATAATATATAATGAACTAATTTTAAGTGTAATGGTTGTCACGATTGCCTCCCATCCCTTCATGACTGCAGAAACTTGGTTCCTGTAGTTCCCATAGATACCTCGAGTGAGACTTCACCTACTTGCGGGTGATTCCAAAAGGGATGGTATCTGAGGGTTTTTTTGGTGAATTCATGTTCAATCCTAGGTCTACCCACTACATGCCAACAACCATCTAGGATTAGGGATAGGTTTTTGCATGCATCAACCCTCAATTAGTGTTAGGGTTTGGACCCTCTAGAATATTTTTGAAATTCCACACATGACTATCCCCACATGTGTGGGTATTGGGTGTTGACATAGAATCCACTTAGTACCATGCTGCTCAACACAGTAGGTCAACTTGTCTGAGGCATAATTTTCACATACAAACTCTGATGTGGTGAATTTCTCACTTTTGAAAACATTTCGGTGTGTAGAACAATGTTGGGGGGATAGAGGTAAGTGTTACACTTGTATTTGTCACCCTAGGAATTTAAGATAACCTAATGATGTTATTATTTCAAAATCATAAGTTGTACTTAAGAAATTTCTTGAAAAACACCACATTTGAGCTTGGTCACATTTTTTCTAGGAAGAAAAGTGGTCGGTTGCATGTTTATCATACTAAACTTGTAGTCAATTTTTTTTTGTCCATACAAAACCCATAGCCAACCCCTCATTTTTCTATATTTGGAGAGGTTCCAAGGAGATAAATGAGAGATGGGTTGGCCATGATGCATTATTGATCATGGAACTTGTGCATGACCTGTTTTCACCTAGTTCACATGCCTTAAATCTATCTCTAAGATTCTCTACATTCCTATAAAGAGAGGCCCAATTGGGGGAATGGTGATCTAATATCATACATAATACACTTAGTTTAAGTCCTCACATTGATGGAGAGAAATTGGAGAGTCCTTTTTCATCCCATTGCAATAGTGTTGGGTGTTGGGCATCGACATAAGTGGAGACTAAAAGACTAGGTGAGATAAGAGAGAGCTCAAGGAACTTGGAGAAAGGAATGAAACAAGAAATTCAAGGTAATATATGCTTGTTGTAAACCATTTATCAATATAGATCTATGTTATTTCTCCTCTCCAAAAATGTTTTAAATCATTGGTGTGGTGTTCTTTTCTTTGGTAGATCTAGTATAAATTGAGGTATTAGATGAGATATATTTGCATACAATTATATTTCATGTGCCAAAAGGTTTGAGGAAGGTTTGTTGTTTTTCTTGTGTGTAAGTAGAAGATATAAGAGGTTGCATAGGAGTTGGATCGGAGGAGCTTCTCCATAAGGATATAATTGGAAAAACATAGGGAAAAGGTAAGATATCCTCCTTCTCATTTATCATAGCATAATTTATATGTATGCATTAGATCTAGGTGGAATCCATAGTAATCTATCTTATGATATATCACTAACTATAATAAGGTCATTGAGAGGGCTTGTCTATCCATAGACAATTTTCTCTACAACAGTAAGCCCACAAATATTTCACCCCCAAAAGTGTCATTTTATGCCTCCAATCAACTCTGGAAGTTTCCTAACCCCAAACCACCAAATTAAGAACTACCATAAACTATTGTTGATATTCCACTAGAATTATTCATCACAATAGTTCTTGCAATATTCTAATATCTTTTATTATGTAGTTTATTGACTTAGATATCATATTTAATATTACTATCGTAACACTAAAAATTATGGAAATGAATGAAACTGAAATGAAAGAAACAAGAAAATGAGCACACGAAACACACAAATGAATGCAATATGTTGTTGGATCATGTTGTCATTGATGCCAATGGTTTGATTGATTGATGTCAAGTGATTGATTGATGCCAACGGATTGATTGATTGATGATTGATGTAATGTAATATGTATTTTCCTTGATGAGAATGCATAGATGAAGATGGATCAATGATTTGTCATTGATATGATGAAGATGGATCAATGAGTTGTCATTGATACATGATGAAGATGGATTGATGTGGTTTCATTGGTATATGATGCATTGTTGGAAAAATATATAGATGAATCATTATTGTCTTATCATGATTGATAAGGTGCACAAATGAATGAACTCCAAAGTGGCCCCCTTATGGTGAAAGCCCTCACGAGAAGACGCTTTGTGGATTGAGTTATCCTAGAAGAATGGTTGGAGGACCCATGCTCTCAATATTGTATTATCATGATTGATAAGGTGCACAAATGGATGAACTCCAAAGTGGTCCCCTTATGGTGAAATCCATCACAGGAAGACGCTTTACGGGTTGATTTATCCTAGAAGAATGGTTGGATAACCCATGCTTGTATGTGGAATAATGAGATGAATATCAAGGAAATTGTTGGCGAAACTATCCTAGATGGATAGTGCTTGTCATTCCATTTCCGGTGGTATGTGGAATGTCACATAACTCCTCATGGTTTAAGAGTTATGGCCTTATGAAGATGAAGGACCCGCACATGAAGGCTTGAAGCCCCCAAGGTCAAAGAAGTCAAAGTGACCTAAAAGAAGAAATCATTATTTAAATGATAAAGTAAAGTGACAAAGTCAAGGTGGATTATTTAAATAATAAAGAGAAGTGACAAAAATCAATAAATGATAAAGTAAGGTGACAAAATCAAGAAGGAATATTTAAATGATAAAGTATTGGAGAACTTTCTA
>JASDQU010105912.1:82342-93151 GCA_032191745.1 Picea mariana | reverse complement strand
TTGAAGGGTATACGCACAATTATGTGTGGGATCTTGCACAAGGGTGTAAGTCTGTTAAGCAGGTCGTCAATATAACTTTTCCACCCTAGCCCAGCCCCTTCTTGTCTTATCATCGCGATGTTGGATTTCATCACCAACTAGTGATTTCAGAATTGGGAGGTCTTTTTTGCTTGGTTTTGATTCCTAGATTTTAGTAGCATGTGTTGTTTGTTTACCTAAGTTGGCCATAGAATTTATTTCGTAAGATTTTAACTCTATCACAATTGACCCTCCACGTCGTTCACGTAGAATGCAAGGCCTACCCCCAGAAGTTCTGGAAGGTTCTCAACCCTTGCCTACCAACTCACTGGAGGGCTCTCCTCAATAGAGTGAAGTCCAAGACATTGCCACTCCACAAGTGGAAAGATCTAACTCTTTAGAACGGTTCCGAATTACCAATTCTCGAGAGGACTTTTGACTTCCTCCCTACTCTATGAGATGTATTGTTCGAGTGAATTCTTCTGGAGAAATAATTGTTGAGTCTTTTGTATTACCAACTGAACCTTTCACAGGACCTGAGGGTCAAGATCCTTTTTGGACTACTGGCATTTTTAGACGGGATCTCTTTGGCTCAGGAGCAAGCGTTGATATCACTGTCACACCTGAGCTGCTTGAAACATTTGATCCAGATGCAATACCTTTTACTACTGACTATTATTTTATTGGTTCAGACACTCCACCAGACGACCACATCTTGACTATCCCCCTACAAACGGTCCGTTACACAATGGTCCCAGATACTACGAGTCCTCACACCAGGATAACAGTGGCTAGCCAAGCTCCCATTGGCATGCCGCTTTCACCTAGATTCACCCCAACACTTCCCCCAAGATATCATGAGTTGAATGCTTCTATTCCCACTCCTACACAAATCCCATATGGGACTCCTGGCATTTCCACTCCTTCTGGGAACCATCTCATTCCTGGTTTCATTCCGACACTTCCTCAACCCCCTTTCATAGGACATCTTCCATCCCCTATCGAAGGCACTGACCTTAGTGGCACCATCTCGTCTTTCACACCTAATTACCAGATTCTTGTCGATGGACAATTTCACCAAGGAGGCCAAACCCAATCCCCTTTTGCATAACAAATCCCAATTGGGACGCAACCCTCGATTAGAGGGAAACCCCCACCTACCCCACCCTATGGACAAAACATACCTCCATCCTTGGCCCAGTATTGGAACCATCTTATCCAAAACAATCTTCACTCGACTGGGGGGCAACAGCTTCAAGCTAGCTCCTTCATACCCCCTAGCACAGGCTAACCATATCCAGGTACGTCCAATCCTATTTGGGGCTCAAACGCTCAACCCCACACCCCTATTCAAGGGAACAACCCCAACCAATACAACCCTATAAATTGCCTTTCTCCACACCAACAACCGAATCTGCTTGGATCTTCACATTATATGAAAACTGCTTATGGTTCTACTAGTATACCTACGGTCTCCCTCCCCAAAGTCACCAGTACCCACACGTGAATAGACAGTTGCCCTTCTTAGCCACCCTGGACCTCCCTGATCTGTCGAGAATTTTAAATGATCCGATCCGTCACTCTCCTCAATGGCCCGCGATACCGGCCAAACTACCATCCAACATCCCTAAATTCGATGGTAAACCAGGAGAGGACCCGAACAATAATGCAATGAATTTTCACCTTTGGTGTTCATCCAACTCTTTGATGGATGACTCTATTCGTTTACGCCTTTTTCAGCGAACTCTCACAATTTCCACCGCGAAGTGGTATATAGAATTAACATGAGGCTTCTTCACCGACTTCAACACCCTCGCTATGGCTTTCCTCACCCACTACTAGTTACCGATCCATTACAAAATGGGAACTGAAATTTTGAGTTCTTTCAAACAAACCAAAGCCACTCATATCTCTGATCACATTCATGAGTGGCGACGGAGACGTCATCTCATCAAACTCGAACTTCCCGATTAGTTTTTGGCAGAGTGGTTCACGAAATCATTTGTGAATGACATCGCTCGTGACATCACCATGGGTGGAGTTTTCACAGAAGAACGGGCGATCAGTCGTGCTCAATACCTCGACCTCGTTTACTCATAAACGGGTACTCTTTATGACTTACTCCCTGATGCACCTCGTCCTTCTACTTCTGCTGCTTCAACTACTCTTGTTGCTTCTCATGCAATTGACGGTGTGATTGGCACTTTCCATTCCCAACCCCATTTCGTACAAGCCTCTAGAAACAAACCCAAATTTGTTGCTTCTAATGTTCAAAATGCTCCATCTCCTACCCCCACCAGCAAGACTTCTGAGGTGATCTCTGTTCAATCTACCCCCACCGGAAAAAATAAATCCAAAAAAGGGAAGGGTAAGAACAAGGAGGATAAAAATAATCCACAATCTGAGAAGACCAAAACACAACCTATTGAAGACAAGGATAAGAGAAAACCCCGATACCCTTGTCTTATCTGTGGTGATGATCACTACACTAAGGATTGTCCAAGACGAGCCGAGGTTACTAAGTTCCCTCAAGGGACCTTGAAACCGCCTACTCCAGTCGTGTTGTCACAACCCTCCCTTCTCAACAACAGGCCCAATTGGTCATTCATGACCAACCTTCCCCCTCCACTACATCCTATGTCTTAATGTGTACAGGTGATTCAAAGAAGAATGACATCACACTTACCACTTGAGCCAAAGATTATTCTTCCTCCAAAGAGAAGGTTGATGAAATACCTCCTTCGTTGGTCCAACCATCTCCCATGACTCCACCTACCAATGATCCTCTTCATATCGAATGACCGAGCCTAGATACAATTCTTCGCCCTCCCCAAAGGGTGTTTTCCGAAAATCTGCTTTCAATCCTCATGCACGTGCTGCCCAGAACTACAGTATTGTCAAAGATCTGGCCCAAGCACCCTCTATGATGTCATCCCTCGAAGTCCTTTAGAGTTTTCCTATAAAACAGAAGACACTGTTGAAAGATATTGGTGGAATCGACCCTACTGAAACAAATTTAATAATTTTTTACTTGGAAAATCACATTCCAAGGTTACCCCCTCAACTCGTATTCCAAATACAAGTTATTGTCTCCGACAAGAACATTTATAGAACAATTATTGATGAGGGTTCCTTGACGTGTGTCATGTCTATTACCTGTTGGAAAGCCATCGGCTCTCCTCCTTTAAATGAATCCCACAACATGCTCAAAGCCTTCAATGGCTTTGGTTTTAATCCTTACGGTGTCCTCCCTTCGTTGCCTATTACGTTAGAAGGCAAAACGGTCAACGTTGAAGTGGAGGTCTTTGATGCTCCTCTCAATTACAACCTTCTACCTGGCCATAGCTAGATCGATTCCATGTGTGTAGTTGTGTCCACTATTTTCTGTGTTGTAGGTTTCCCACATCAAGGAAAAGTAATTACGGTGGACCAATTGGCCTTCTTTCACTCCGATGCACGTACCGACAATGTACCTTTCATTATAAAAACACCCCCTGGATATGAGAATGTTGGTTTCGGTCTTCTTAAAGATTCCTCTTTGACGGGTACTTTTCCCATTCCACCACCCGATGTTCCACATCCATTCGTCACCTCGATCAATATGATTTCCACCTCTGTTCGAGAAACCCTTGCGTCTTACGACCCATGGATAGTACCCAACCCTGGTGATCATCTTCATTATGGCGACCAAATGCCTCTGAGTCTGGTCGAATCCGCTTATCAAGCCATTCAATCGGCAAACCCTTCTACCCCCTCTCTTGGTGATTTATCCCTAGATCCATTCCACGTCATTTTTCCTATGGAAAAGATGATTATGTCTGTTATGTCCATGGAAGATACCCCTTGGGACGATGGACATCATCATTCCATTATCTTCCTATAACAATACACCATTGAGAGTTACCAATGGATCTCGACCCCGTCAACCATTGTCGTCATTTCTACGGTTCCCGAGTCTACACACGATATGTTCTACGAAGGGAACTTAAGTAATATCTCACCCACCATCCTCCTCGACATATCCATCAAACCTGGAGTTGTCGAAAATGTGCATATCAGAGCTTCGTGTTCCCATGACGAATTTGTCACCTACAAGTCTCTTTTCCAATAATTTCGTGACATCTTCGCAAGGAGCTATGAAGAAATGTCAGGTATTGACCTCGACATTGTCGTACACATGATTAAGACATACTTGGGAGCTAAACCCGTCTGGCAACGAATTTTTTCGGTCCACCCATGTAAAGCAGCTTCTATCAAGCTTGAAGTTGAGAAACTTCTCAAAGCTGGCTTTATTTATCCTGTGGCTCTAACTGACTGGGTTTCCAATCTTGTTCCGGTTAACAAGAAACAAGGTATGATCCATGTGTGCATTGATTATAGAGACATTAATAAAGCTTGTCTTCGGGAGGATGATTCTCATGACGAACATGTCATTTATTATTTGAGTCAAAGTGTCACGACTACCAAAACCAAGTATTTACATGTTGAAAAATAGGCCTTGGCCGCCGTCCAAGTTGTTCAAATTTCTGGCACTATATCCTTTTACGCAAGACTACTATGATTTCCAACTGCAACCCTATTCAACACATTCTTACACACCATTTACTAGGGGGAAAATACTCCAAATGGATCGTAATACTCCAGGAGTTTGACTTAGAATTGGAACGTGCTAAGTCCAAGAAATCCTTGGTGTTTGTTGAATTGATATGCGACCTTCCCTATTCTGAGACGGAAAATGTAGCAGAGGATTCATTACCCGATGAATCCCTTTTTCTGATCAATTCCAATGACCTTTGGTATGGGGATATCATCATATATCTCTAGACCCAGACTTTCCGGCCCGATTTGTCTAGAACTGACCATCGTCGCATACGCTACCAAGCCCGTCAGTATATTATCCTCGGTGATACTCTTTATCGTTGTGGGATTAACTCCATTTTTCGACGCTGCCTCACATTTGACGAAGCCGAGAAAGCCCTGAATGACTTCCATTCTGGAGCATGTGGTGGTCACATGTCTGGGTATGCTACTGCCCAAAAGATCTTACGAGCTGGGTATTTTTGGCCTTCTTTATTCAATTATTGTATTATTGTTGTCCAAAAATGCCATGCTTGCCAAACCTACAACAATAAAATACGATCACACCCTACTCCTCTACACCCTGTAGTCTCCGCTAGACCTTTTGTGAAATGGGGTATCGATTTCATGACATGTCACCCTCACTTGGTCGGGGGGCATGGATACATTATTGTAGCCATAGATTATTTTACGAAATTGGCCGAGGCGATGCCAACATTCGAAAATACCAGAAATACTGCAGCACTATTCATATTCAATCACATCATTGCTTGGTTTGGTGTTCCTCAAGCTATCGTTACTGATCATGGTAGCCACTTTAAAAACTTTATGGTGTCCGAACTCACCGAAATGTTGGGTCTTCGCCATGAAAACCCAACACCCTATTACCCACAGGGCAATGGCTAGGTTGAAGTAATAAACACAGTCCTAATTACCATGCTTCGACGAATGATAGGGATTCACAAAACTAGTTGGCACACGATGTTGTTTTCGACATTGTGGGCTTACCGGACATCTGTCAAGTCTGCTACCGGGTTTTCACCTTTCTAGTTAGTTTATGGTATAGAAGCCATCTTGTTGATTGAATGTGAGATACCATCTCTAAAGCTCATCATTGAACTTCTCCCAAACACTTCCACTAAAAAAGAACTTCTGTTGTATCTTACGCAACTAGACGAAACCCGCCATGATGCCACCCTAATTATAGAAACCCAGAAGAAACGTGTCAAAGCTCAATATGATAAACATGTCAAACCACACGTTTTCTCTGAAGGAGATCTAGTTCTTCTTTATGAACAAGATTAGGATTTGTTAGGAGCCGGAAAATTTGAGGCTATGTGGCGAAGTCCTTATATCGTCAGACAGGTGTTGGAAAAAGGAGCCTATGAGTTAGTGGACTATGATGGTATCCCTTTGAGTGAACCCAAAAATGGGCTTTACTTAAAGAAGTACTATGCTTAGATCATCTATGCATGAGTGCTTGTATTTTATTGTATCATATTTTTTGTGTGTTACTTTAGTGCACTTTTTCGTTATTTGGTTTCTGCCCTCAACCACTTACCTTGCGTTGAACTTGGTTTCCAGATGTCGGAGTCTTCGCTACCCCACATTAGCTTCACCGATGGCGCTAGTCGTAGTACTCATAACTTAGCTTCTGTTGCATGGGCAATTTACGCACCTACAAATGAACTCATCAATCTACGAGGTATTTTCCTCGGTTGTGTGACCCATAATATCACAAAATATAGCATTGTCATCGANAGTAGTACTACAGTTAAGTAATGTCTATGATATCCGAAGTCCTACTTTATTACAGGTACATTTACGAATATACCTCTTGGAACGTTATTTTGATTATATTGAATATCATCACATTCCTAGATGTCTAAATACATTGACTAATGCTTTAGATAATTATGTGTTAGACAGACATTTGGGACATTTATGAACCAATCACACATCACATGTATTATACAACACAAAATAAGCAAGTAGAAGCCGTATATATGTATATAATGATCAAAAGTTTTTACAAAAAGTTTTTGTCCAAAGATCAAAATCTCAAAATATGAAGCCCATAGCTTCCACAAAATAGCATCACGAATGACGTTCATGATAACATACAACTGCTCGGGCTACCCTACAGAGAAATTGACTTAGAGACTCAAACACGCCCACAATATGGCACTGATAACATCTCGGGATCTCTCCAATAGTGATGTCTGGGACATCTGTAGTCCGTCCCTCTAAGTTATGTTCAGTCACCTCGTAGTCCTCAGCATCCCATCTTGCCACTGGAGCCATTTCTCCTCGTCTCTATATGGGAGATGTCCCTGGTGGTCGATACGGCCCCACATCTATGTTGTCAAAAGAAATTTTTGATTAGTCCTTAGATCAAAAATATAAAAACATTTTATATAATAAAATTTTCAAAAACATTTAAAAAGAAAAAAATGTGTACTTCTCACCTAAGTCACCCCACTGAGCATCCTCAGGCAGGACCAAATCCGGATCTCCTCCAAAATCCAAACCGGCATATGTGTAGTCATCGATCATCAGCATCTGGGGCCTCAACCAGTCAAACAATGAATCATTATATTTGATTATAGGCCCTGCTACATGCTAAGCCATGAGGTTAGACCACCTCAACATCCTCAGATCTCGTGGAGCCAATAAACCCCAATCTACCTGTAGACGCAGCAATGGGATCCTCTCAAGGAAGAAAGACACTAAAATCGACCCGTACCCAAACTGATTTAGGTCGCCCCTTCTACACTTGGTCAATTTCCTTTTCATGTTGTGAAGAACCACATTCAACCAGTTAAAAACCCGAGGCTCTGTGCACTCTATTGCATATTCGAAATAGCTCTAGAGAGCCATGTGCGAAGCCATGCTCCCAGCCATGCATGCAATGGTAAACAAGATAGTCTGTATGGTCAAATATTGGACCCCCCAAACGGAAACCTTAACCTTTCTTATCTCTGCCTCAAGAACACAATGTTGGTGAACACACTCGCTCATAGGAAGTCCACCACCCCTACCTCCGGTCAAAGTCTCATGGGATCCACATCATGACAACCCCGTCAAAAAATAGATATCCTTGATATCTAGGGAAAGCATGTGGACACCTACATGAAATACCTATTGGTCCACATCCCACATGTGGACCAGGTACTCTAACAACCTGAGTTGGGCTCTCATGCCCGAGATCCTAAAAATTTTTAAGACCCCACATTCTCGGAGAGAAGAAAATGTACGTGGATCATTTTCGGCAATGGCATCATCCTCTTCATGTTCCCGTTCCCTCCATTCCAACGTCATGATGATCAATACCTGCAATGGAGTCATGAGAAGGAAGTCAGCAACTCATTTTAACCTCTTGAACAAATTTTCATTGAGCAAAACCACACACAAAAATCCATTTTTTGGCCCTCGCAGGTGAAGCTTTTGCACAGTGAGAGATTCTCGTAGGTGCACTGAAGCCCACCAGTGAAAATCTTAGATTCTCGTAGGTGCCGAATGGCCCACCTGCGAGAATGCTTGAGTGCACCTACCGACCCTAAAATGGACTCAAAACTCTAAAATTGCCAATAAAAATCAAAAGTAAACCATGGAAAAGTTAAAAAATCAAGAGATTACCTCGTTGGCCGAAACCATTTGCTAAGTGATCACTTGTAGCTCCTGTGATCGATCGATGAAATTTGAGAAAAAAAGGTGGTGTGTTGGACAAGTTTTTGGCAAAGTGACAATGAAATGGTAAAAAGCCCTTTTTACCCATATTTATTCACCTTTTTACTATTTTTCGTTGATTTTTATATTATTTTTATTACTTTTGTCTAAAAACCTAATACCCTAACGGTTTTGTGAGTGTGGTTTTTTGCAGATAGCTGACCAAGAAGTCTAAGCGACGGTATACGGACATTTTTTCTCTTTTTTATATTCGTCACATGAACGAGTACATTTTTATGGTTTTGTAAGGAAAACCTCGAGCTCAGTCTTCGTTCGTTCTTGCGCTCGAAAATACATGAGAACGTAACCGAGTATACTTTTGTCATCTTTTCGTACTCGTTATGGTAACATGAAAATGACGAAAACAAGGGAGTATCCTTTAATCTCTTTTCACGCTCCATAAAACAAAAATATTGTCGAGCGATCTTGTTTTTTTCACTCTCATAAAAGTATTTGAAGAAAATTTTTGATGGGCGATAGTTTATCACTTTTTCAGTCTCATCGAATTAATTTATGAAAAAGGAACTGGGAGAGTTTCTCTTTAAGTGTTTTTTAGACTCTCAAAACATGAAAAACGCCCGAGTTTTCTATCTTTGGACTCGTTAAACAAACATCGAAAGGACCTTATGGTACCGAGCCACTCCTTCTTAGGGTTCATTAAACATACTTCGAGGGACTCGTCCGAAGGATGAGCTTACATCAACAAGCATATGTTATCCTCCTCAAGCTTGTGTAAAAATAAAGAGGTACTCACCAGAAATGGTGGGGGAAATTTTGGGAAAGGGATATGTTTCAGTATTTATATTAGTGGTAGTAAGTGTCTCTCTTGAACATGACACTCCCTGTTCATCATTTGAATTCGGGTTGGGAAATCCATTTGTATCTTGTCTTACTTACTACAAGGTCATATCTTGGGTCGTCTTTGAGTCAATGTTGTCAAGACCATTGTCATGTCGTTCACATGTTCAAGAGTAGTCCAAACAAGCCCTCCATTGAGTCGGCCATCTACTGTTGTCCCTTCTTACCATGTCGGCCTTCCCTGTGTTCGTTTCAAATCATATTTGTACTTTGAATTTCCCTCAAAATTCGTTACTTATTTCGTGTCATTGATGGGGGAGACATCAAGGCCCTCCTGTGATGAGTCTTTTTCCGTCGACTCCAACTCATTATCCGGGAATAAGACTTAGAAAATTTTTAGTACCTTAGAACCTTCATGCCTTAATGGCAGGTCTCTTCACTTTTGACAGTGGATTCACATCATTGGTCCCTGATCGAGAGATTATGCCGAATGTTTGACTTCATCTCATTTAGTCACATTTGTTCGGATTGTACTTAGGTACCTTGGGATTCATTGACATCAATGGTGATTTCCCTCACACTTGTTAACGGTTTTCATCAATGACCAGTAATCGAGTGGTTTCTACCATGTTCGACTTCGACACATGTAATCACATGGTTAGATTAGTACTTTTCAGACAACGGGATTGAAGAACTTAGGTCTTATCGTTTGGCCCAGGCTGCGCTGGAGTATTTATGATTTGTATTGACACATGGATCCACTTTGTATGTCACGTGGCTATGTCCTAATCTGCATCTTCTAAACACATAGATCCACAGTGTATTCCTGGTGGCTATGTGGTATTTTGGTGACATGGATCCATAGTGTATGATTGGTGGCCATGGCCTACATTTATGATTTCATTCATTTGTGGTCTGAACATGGGAATGCCTACCTCAGAAATGGTATTATATTCTGTAGATGCTTGATTGTTTGCAAGTTTCTAATTAGGTGTGATCCCTGTTTCTGACACACACACGCATTTTACAAAGTATTTCGGCTGTCACAAGTTTTAGCCTCATACTTTGGGGGGCATTCTGTTACACATTATTTTGGTCACTCTGGTGATGTCTCTACAATTATGTGTTCAAGCTCTCATAAGGACTTTTTTTCTGATAAAAGTGACTGTTGTCTTCTTCCACAAAACATATTTTTAAGATGCGTTCGCAGGTTGACTATGTTGTAGGGTGCGAGAATCTTGATTCTCATAGGCAACCCTATACCTAGCTTGCGAGGTGTTCGCAGTCTGCTCTATAGGTAGGGTGCGAACCTGTTTTGAAGCTTAAAAGGAAGAGGAAGTTACGAAGGTTCTAGAAGAGTATCTTCTAGAAAATGAGTTGGAATTTGCATGGTTGGCATCCTATTGACTTCTTAGATTTAGTGGGATCATCCTCATCCCTTTAACCATCTCTCCTTCTCCTATATAATGAAGGGTTTCTCAAGGAAGAGGTTAAGTAAGATTGAATGGATAATTGATGAAATAATTGTGTGAAGAACCCTATTTGGATTGAAGCTTGAAGACTCTATTTGTCTATCAAGTTGTACTGGATCTTCTTCATGCAAGTGTAGAGAAAGCGTGTGTGTTGGAACCAAGGACCACTGAAAGGAAGCTTGCGACATCAAGGTGATCTGGTTGTATCTTCTAC
>JASDQU010105912.1:55115-75987 GCA_032191745.1 Picea mariana | reverse complement strand
TTCAAACAAACCAAATCCACTCATATCTCTGGTCACATTCATCAGTGGTCACAGAGACGACGTCTCATCAAACTCAAACTTATCGATCAGTTGCTGGCAGAGTGGTTCATGAAATCATTCATGAATGACATCTCTCATGACATCGCCATGGGTGGAGTTGTCACAGAAGAACAAGAAATCAGTCATGCTCAATACCTCGACCTCGTTTACTCACAAACGGGTACTCTTTACGACTTACTCCTTGACGCACCTCGTCCTTCTACTTATGATACTTCAACTACTCCTGTTACTTCTCATGCAGTTGATGGTGTGATTGGCACTTTCCATGCCCAACCCCATTCCATCCAAGCCTCTAGAAAAAACCCCAAATCCATTGCTTCTAATGTTCAAAATGCTCAATCTCCTACCCCTCCCACCAACAAAACTTTTGAGGTGAACTATGTTCAATCTACCCCCGTCGGAAAAAATAAATCCAAAAAAGGGAAGGGTAAGAAAAAGGAGGATAAAAATAATCTGCAATTTGAGAATACCAAAACACAACCTGCTGATGATAAGGATAAGCGCAAACCCTGATACCATTTTCTTATCTGTGGTGATGACCACTACACTAAGGATTGTCCAAGACGAGCCGAGGTTACTAAGTTCCTTCAAGGACCCCGAAACCACCTACTCCATCCGTGTTGTCACAACCCTTCCCTTGTCAACAACAGGCCCAATTGGTCATTCATGACCAACCTTCCCCCTCCACTACATCCTATGTCTTAATGTGTACAGGTGATTCAAAGAAGAATGACATCACAATTACCACTCAATCAAAAGATTATTCTTCCTCCAAAGAGAAGGTTGATGAAATACCTCCTTCGTTGGTCCAACCATCTCCCATGACTCCACCTACCAACGGTCCTTTTCATCTTGAACAACCGAGCCTAGATACAGTTCTTTTTCCTCCCCCAAAGGGTGTTGTCCAAAAATCAGCTTTCAAACCCCATGCACGTGTTTCCCAGAACTACAGTATTGTCAAAGATCTGGACCAAGAACCATCCACGATGTCAGCCCTCAAAGTCCTTCAGAGTTGTCCTATACAATGAAAGGCACTGTTGAAAGCTATTGATGGAATTGACCCTACCGATACAAATTTAATAATTTTTTACTTGGAAGATCACATTTCAAGGTTACCCCCTCAACTCGCATTCCAAATGCAAGTTATTGTCTCCGACAAGAACATTTGTATAACAGTTATTGATGAGGGTGCCTCGACGTCTGTCATGTATATTACCTGTTGGAAATCCATTGGCTCTCCTCCTTTAAATAAATCCCACAACACGCTCAAAGCCTTCAATGGCTTTGGTTTTAAGCCTTATGGTGTCCTCCCTTCGTTGCCTAATACGTTAGAAGGAAAAACGGTCAACATTGAAGTGGAGGTATTTGAGGCTCCTCTCGATTACAACCTTCTACTTAGTCGTAGCTGGATCGATTCCATGCGTGTAGTTGTGTCCACTCTTTTATGTGTCGTACATTTCCCAAATCAAGGAAAAGTAATTACGGTGGACTAATTGGCCTTCTTTCACTCTGATGCACGTACCATCAACGTCCCTTTCATTGCAAAAACCCCCCTGTATATGAAAACGTCGGTGTGGGTCTTCTTAAAGATTCCTCTTTGATGGGTACTTTCCCCATTCCACCACCCAATGTTCCACATCCATTTGTCGCCTCGATCAACATGATCTCCACCTCTGTTTGCGAAACCCCTGTGTCTTATGACCCATGGATAGTACCCAACCCCAGTGATCATCTTCATTATGGTGACCAAATGCCTTTGAGCCCGATTGAGTCCTCTTATCAAGCCATTCAATCGGCCACCCCTTCTACCTCCTCTCTTGGTGAGTTATCTTTGGATCCATTCCGTGTCATTTTTCCTACTGACGAGATGATTATGTCTATTATGTCCATTGAAGATACTCCTTGGGATGATGGACATCATCATTCCATCCTCTTCCTAGAACAACACACCATTGAGAGTTACCAATGGATCTTGACTCCGTCGACCGTTGTGGTCATTTCTACCATTCCCGAGTCTACACACGATCTGGTCTACGGAGGGAACATAAGTAATATCTCACCCACTGTCCCCCTCGACATATCCATTAAACTTGGAGTTGTCAAAAATGTGCACATCGGAGCGTTGTGTTCCAATGACAAAATTGTCACCTATAAATCTCTTTTTCAATAATTTCGTGACATCTTCGCCTGAAGCTATGAAGAAATACCAGTTATTGACCCTGACATTGTTGTTCATGAGATTAAGACATACATGGGCGCTAAAATCATCCGGCAATGACTTCATCCGGTCCACCCACGTAAAGCAACTGCTATCAAGCTTGAAGTTGAGAAACTTCTTCAAGCTGGCTTTATTTACCCTGTGGCTCTAACTGACTAGATTTCCAATCTTGTTCTGGTTAACAAAAAAAAAGGTACGATCCGTGTGTGCGTCGATTATAGGGATATTAAAAAAGCTTGTCTTAAAGACAACTTTCCCACCCCCTTCGTTGACCAGATCGTCGACGATTGCGTCAGGAGTGAAATCTTCTCTTTGATGGATGGTTTCTCCAAATATAATCAAATCAATATCATACCCATCGACCAACACAAGACCGCTTTTATTTGTCCTTGGGGCACTTTCGCCTATCGGAAACTACCCTTTGGTTTAAATAATGTCAGCGCGACTTTTCAACGTGCTATGTCTTATGTCTTTCATGATATAAAGCACATTTTCCAACCATATCTCGATGACCTACCGGCTCATTCCATGCACCGTGTCGATCATCCCACACACGTATGAGCCATTTTCCTCTGATGTCAGTTCTACCGTATACGCTTAAACCCATATAAATGTGTTTTTTGTGTAGAATCCGGCCGACTTCTGGGATTTATTGTTTCATATCAAGGGATCAGGGTAGATCCTTTGAAGGTCAAGGCGATTCTCAATCTTCCTCCTCCTTCCTCACTTCGCCAGCTACAAATTTTGCAAGGGAAGGAAAACTTTCTCCATCATTTCATACCGAACTATGCTAAGCTAACTCTTGGATTTACTCGACTGCTCAAGAAAGGTTCTGAGTTTGTATGGGATACCACTGCTAACAAATCTTTCGAATCTTTGAAATTGTCTTTAACTCATACCCCACTACTCTTCCAACTTGATTACAGTCGAGATTATTTCCTTTATCTCGCAACCTCGAACTATGCCATCACTATGGTTCTCATTCAGGAGGATGATTCTCATGACGAACATGTCATTTATTATTTGATTTGGAGTCTCACGACTATCGAAACCAAGTATTTACATGTTGAAAAAATGGCCTTGGTCATCGTCCAAGATGTTCAACATTTCTGGCACTATATCCTTTTACGCAAGACTACTGTGATTTCCAACTGCAACCCTATGCAACACATTCTTACAGGCCAATTACTAGAGGGAAAATACTCCAAATGGATCATAATACTCTAGGAGTTTGACTTAGAATTTGAATGCGCTAAGTCCAAGAAATCCTTGGTGTTTGTTGAATTGATATGCGACCTTCCCTGTTCTGAGATGGAAAATGTAGGAGAGGATTCATTACCCGATGAATCCCTTTTCCTGATTAGTTCCAATGACCTTTGGTATGGGGATATCATCATATATATCCAGAAACAGACTTTCCGGCCCAATTTTTCTAGCACTAACCGTCATCGCATACGCTACCTAGCCCGTTAGTATATTATCCTCGGTGATACTCTTTATCACCGTGGGTTTGACTCCGTTTTTCGACGCTACCTCGTGTTTGACGAAGCCGAGAAAGCCCTGAATGACTACCATTCTGAAGCATGTGGTGTTCACATGCCTGGGTATGCTACTGCCCAATAGATCTTACGAGCGGGGTATTTTTGGCCTTCTTTATTCAACAATTGTATAATCCCTATCCAAAAATGCCACACTTTCCAAACCTACAACAACAAAATATGATCACACCATGCTCCTCTACACCCTGTGGTCTCCAATGGTCCTTTTGCAAAATGGGGTATTGATTTCATGACATGTCACCCTCACTAGGCCGGGCGGCATGAATACATTATCGTAGCCGTAGATTATTTTACGAAATGGGCTGAGGCAATGCCAACATTCAACAATACCGGAAAGACTGCAACATTATTCATATTCAATCATATCATTGCTTGGTTTGGTGTTCCTCAAGCTATCGTTACTGATCACGATAGCCACTTTAGAAACTTCATGATGTCTGAACTCACCGAAAAGTTGGGTCTTCGCCATGAAAACTCAACACCCTATTACCCACAAGCCAACGACCAAGTTGAAGTAATAAACAAAGTTATCATCACCATGCTTCGATGAATGATAGGGATTCACAAAACGAGTTGGCACACGATGTTGTTTTCAGCATTGTGGGCTTACCGAACATCTGTTAAGTCTGCTACCGGGTTTACACCTTTCTAGTTAGTTTATGGTCTAGAATCCATCTTTCCGATTGAATGTGAGATACCTTCTCTAAAACTAACCATCAAACTTCTCCCAAACNTTTGGTTTAAAGAATGTCAGCGTGACTTTTCAACGTGCTATGTCTTATGTCTTTCATGATATAAAGCACATTTTCCAACCATATCTCGATGACCTACCGGCTCATTCCATGCACCGTGTCAATCATCCCAAACATGTCCGAGCCATTTTCCTCCGATATCGGTTCTACCGTATACGCTTAAACCCGTACAAATGTGTTTTTTATGTAGAATCCGGCCGACTTCTGGGATTTATTGTTTCACATCAAGGGATCAGGGTATATCCTTTGAAGGTCAAGGTGATTCTCAATCTTCCTCCTCCTTCCTCACTTCTCCAGCTACAAATTTTGCAAGGGAAGGCAAACTTTCTCCATCATTTCATCCTGAACTATGCTAAGCTAACTCTTGGATTTACTCGACTGCTCAAGCAAGGTTCTGAGTTTGTATGGGATACCACTGCTAACAAATCTTTCGAATCTTTGAAACTGTCTTTAACTCGTACCCCACTACTCTTCCAACTTGATTACAGTCGAGATTATTTCCTTTATCTCGCAGCCTCGGACTATGCCATCACTATGGTTCTCATTCAGGAGGATGATTATCATGACGAACATGTCATTTATTATTTGATTCGGAGTCTCACGACTACCGAAACCAATTATTTACATGTTGAAAAAATGGCCTTGGTCGTCGTCCAAGATGTTCAACATTTCTGGCACTATATCCTTTTACGCAAGACTACTGTGATTTCCAACTGCAACCCTATGCAACACATTCTTACAGGCCAATTACTAGAGGGAAAATACTCCAAATGGATCATAATACTCCAGGAGTTTGACTTAGAATTTGAATGCACTAAGTCCAAGAAATCCTTGGTGTTTGTTGAATTGATATGCGACCTTCCCTGTTCTGAGACGGAAAATGTAGCAGAGGATTCATTACCCGATGAATCCCTTTTCCTGATTAGTTCCGATGACCTTTGGTATGGGGATATCATCATATATATCTAGAAACAGACTTTCCGGCCCAATTTGTCTAGCACTGACCGTCATCGCATACGCTACCTAGCCCGTTAGTATATTATCCTCGGTGATACTCTTTATCACCGTGGGATTGACTCCATTTTTCGACGCTACCTCATGTTTGACGAAGCCGAGAAAGCCCTGAATGACTACCATTCTGAAGCATGTGGTGTTCACATGCCTGGGTATGCTACTGCCCAATAGATCTTACGAGCGAGGTATTTTTGGCCTTCTTTATTCAACAATTGTATAATCCCTATCCAAAAATGCCACACTTTCCAAACCTACAACAACAAAATACGATCACACCATGCTCCTCTACACCCTGTGGTCTCCATTGGTCCTTTTGCAAAATGGCGTATTGATTTCATGACATGTCACCCTCACTAGGCCGGGCAGCATGAATACATTATCGTAGCTGTAGATTATTTTACGAAATGGGCCGAGGCAATGCCAACATTCGACAATACCGGAAAGACTGCAGCATTATTCATATTCAATCATATCATTGCTCGGTTTGGTGTTCCTCAAGCTATCGTTACTGATCACGATAGCCACTTTAGAAACTTCATGATGTCTGAACTCACCGAAAAGTTGGGTCTTCGCCATGAAAACTCAACACCCTATTACCCATAAGCCAACGACCAAGTTGAAGTAATAAACAAAGTTATCATTACCATGCTTCGACGAATGATAGGGATTCACAAAACGAGTTGGCACACAATGTTGTTTTCAGCATTGTGGGCTTACCGAACATCCATTAAGTCTGCTATCGGGTTTACACCTTTCCAGTTAGTTTATGGTCTAGAATCCATCTTTCCGATTGAATGTGAGATACCTTCTCTAAAACTAACCATCAAACTTCTCCCAAACACTTCTGTCGAAGAAGAGCGTCTGTTGTATCTCATGCAACTAGACAAAACCCGTCATGATGCCACCCTAGTTATGGAAGCCCAGAAGAAACACGTCAAAGACCAATACGACACACATGTCAAGCCATGCGTTTTCTCCGAAGGTGATCTGGTTCTCCTTTACAAACAAGATCGAGATATGATAGGATCCGAAAAATTTGAAGCTATGTGGCGAGGTCCTTATATCGTCGGACGAGTGTTGGAGAAAGGAGCTTACGAGTTAGTAGACTACGATGGTATCCCTTTGAGTGAACCCAAAAATGGGGTGTACTTAAAGAAGTACTATGCTTAAGATCACTTGTGCATGAGTGCTTGTATTTATTGTATCATACTTTTTGTGTGTTACTTTAGTATGATTTTTCGTTATTTGGTCTCTGCCCTCAACCGCTTATCTTGGATTGTGCTTGGTTTCCATATTTCGGAGTCTTTGCTACCCCACATTGACTTTGTCGATGGCGCTAGTTGTAGTACTCAGAACCTTGCTTATGCTGCATGGAAAATTTATGCACCTACAAACGAACTTATCAGTCTATGAGGTGTGTGCCTCGGTCATGCGACCAATAATATCACAGAATATAGCATCGTCATCGAATTGTTGATTGATGTTATTTTGCTTGATATCCTCCACCTGGTTATACGACTCGATTCATAGCTAGTAGTACTACAGTTAAGTAATGTCTATGATATCCGAAGTCCTACTTTATTACGGGTATATTTATGAATTTTCCTCTTTGAACGTTATTTTGATTATATCGAATATCAACACATTCCTAGATGTCTAAATACATTGACTAATGCCTTAGCTAATTATGTGTTAGATAGACATTTGGGACATTATGAACCAATCACACATCACATGTATTATACAATACAAAATAAGCTTGTAGAAGTCGTATATATGTATATAATGATCAAAAGTTTTTACAAAAAAGTTATGTCCAAAGATCAAAATCTCAAAATATAAAGTCCATGGCTTCCACAAAATAGCATCACAGATGACGCTCACGATAACATACAACTTCTCGGGCTACCCTACGGAGCAGTCAACTGAGAGACTCGGACACGCCCACAATATGGCGTTGATAACATCTCGGGATCTCTCCAATAGTGATGTCTAGGACATCTGTAGTCAGTCCCTCTAAGTTCTATTCAATCGCCTTGCAGTCCTCAGTATCCCATCTTGCCATTGGAGCCACTTCTCCTTGCCTCTGAATGGGAGACGTCCCTGGCGGTCGATACGGCCCCACATCTGTGTTGTCAAAAGAAATTTTTTATTAGGATCAAAAATATAAAAACATTTTATATAATAAAAATTGCAAAAACATTTAAAAAGAACAAAATGTGTACTTCTCACCTAATTCACCCCACTGAGCATCCTCAAGCAAGACCAAATCCGGATCTCCTCGGAAACCCAAACCGGCATATGTGTAGTCATCGATCATCAGCATCTGGGGCCTCAAATAGTCCAAAAATGAATCATTATATTTTATTATAGGCCCTGCTACATGCCTAGCCATGAGGTTACACCACCTCAGCATCCTCGGATCCTGTGGAGCCGGTAAATCCAAATCTACCTGTAGACGCAGAAATGGGACCCTCTCAAGGAATAAAGACACCAAAATTGACCTGTACCTGAACTACTTTAGGTCGCCCCTTTTACACTTGTTCAATTGACTGTTCATGCTGCGAAGAACTGCATCTGACCAGTTAAAAACCTGAGGCTCTGTGCACTCTATTACATATTGGAAATAGCTCTGGAGAGCCATGTGCGAAGTCGCGCTCCCAGCCATGCGTGCAATGGTAAACAAGATAGTCTGTAGGGTCAAATATCGGACCCACCAAATGGAAACCTTACCCTTTCTTCTCTCTACCTCAAGAACACAATATCGACGAACATACTCGCTCATAGGAAGTCCACCACCCCTACCTCCGGTCAAAGTCACATGGAATCCACGTCATGACAACCCCGTTAGAAAATAGAAATCCTCGATATCTAGTTTCAATGTGTGGACCCCTACATGAAATAACTGTTGATCCAAATCCCACATGTGGACCAGGTACTCTAACAATCTCAGTTGGGCTCTCATGCCTGGGATCCTAAAAAATTTTAAGAGCCCACATTCTCGGAGGGAAACAACTATACCCGGATCATTCCTGACAATGGCATCATCCTCCTCTTGTTCTCTTTCCCTCCATTCCAACATCATGATGTTCAACACCTGCAATGGATCCATGAGAAGGAAGTCAGCAACTTGTTTTAACCTCTTGCATAATTTTTTATTGGGTGAAAATTTTCATAAAAATCTATCTTTCGGCCCTCACAGGTGAAGCTTGCATATAGTGCAAGATTCTCGCAGTTTCTCTGAAGCTCACCTAGGAGAATCCTAGGTTCTCACAGGCCCCGAATGGCTCACCTTAAGAATGCTTGAGTGCATTCACCGACCCTAAAATGGACTCAAAACTCTAAAATTGCCAATAAAAAACAAAAGTAAACCATGGAAAAGTTGAAAAATCAGGAGATTACCCCGTTGGCTGAAACCATTTGTTGAATGATCGCTTGTACCTCCCGCAATCAAGAAAAGAAATTTGGGGAAAAATGAGGTATGTTGGACAAGTTTTTGGCAAAGTAACAATGAAATGGTAAAAAAGGCTTTTTCACCCATATTTATTCACTTTTTACTATTTCTTGTTGATTTTTTATTTTTATTGCTTTTTTTAAAAAACCTAATACCCTAATAGCCTTGTGAGTGTGGTGTTTCGCAGATATAGTGACTTCGAAGTTCGAACGATGGTGTATGAGTTTTTTTTCTTTTTTGTCACATGTACGACTACTTTTTTAGGGTTTTTATAGGAAAAACCTCGAGCTCAGTCTTCATTCGTTCTCGCACTCAAAAATGCATGAGAACACAACTGAGTATACTTTTTTTCATCTTTTCATACTCGTCATGGTAACAAGAAAATGACAAACGTAAGGGAGTATCCTTTAAGCTCTTTTCACGCTCCATAAAAATGAAAAGATTGTCGAGCAATCTTGTTATTTTCACGTTCATTAAAGTATTTGAAGAAAACGTTCGACGGGCAATAGTTTATCATTTTTTCATTCTCATTGAACTCATTTATGAAAAAGGAACTGGGAGAGTTCTCTTTAAGTGTTTTTCAGACTCTCAAAACATGGAAAACCCCTGAGTTTTCTATCCTTGGACTCGTTAAACAAACATCTAAAGACGCATAATGGATCCGAACCACTCCTTCCTAGGGTTCATTAAACATACTCCGAGGGACTCGTCTGAAGGATGAGCTTACATCAACAAGCATATGTTATCCTCCTCAAGCTTGTGTAAAAATAAAGAGGTACTCGCCAGAAATGGTGGGAGAAATTTTGGGAAAGGGATTTATTTGGGTATTTGTATTAGTGGTAGTAAGTGTCACTCTTGAACATGACACTCCCTGTTCGTCATTTGAATATGGGTTGGGAAATCCATTTGTCCCTCGTCTGACTTACTACAAGATCATATATTGGGTCGTCTTTGAGTCAATGTTGCCAAGGCCATTGTCGTGTTGTTCATATGTTCAAGAGCAGTCCAAACAAGCCCTCCATTGAGTCGACCATCTGCAGTTGTCCATTCTTACCATGTCGACCTTCCCTGTGTCTGTTTCAAATCATATCCGTACTTTGAATTGCCCTCAAAATCTGTTACTTATTTTGTGTCATTGATGGGGGATACATCAAGGCCCTCCTATGACAAGTCTTTTTCCATCGACTCCAACTCATTATCTGGGAATAAGACTTAGAAATCATTTAGTACCTTAGAACCTGCATGCCTTAATGGCAGGTCTCTTCGCTTTCGACAGTGGATTCACATCATTGGTCCCTGATCGAGAGATTCCTACAAATTTTTTACTTCAGCTCATTTATTCACATTTGTTCGGATTGTACTTAGGTACCTTGGGATTCATTGACATCAATGATGATTTCCCTCACACTTGTTAATAGTTTTCATCAATGATCAGTAATCGAGTGGTTTCTACCATGTTCGACTTCAACACATGTAATCCCATGGATAGATTCATACTTTCAGGTGACGAGATTGAATACCCTGGGTCTCATCTTTTTTTATCTAGGCTGCGATGGAGTATGTATGATTTGTATCGACACATAGATCCACTTTGTATGTCACGTGTCTATGTCTTGATTCGAGTCTTCTCACATAGATCCACATTGTATTCCTGGTGGCTATGTAGCATTTTGACGACATGGATACACGGTGTATTATTAGTTTCCATGGCCTACATTTATGATTTCATTCATTTGTGATCTGAGCATGGGAATTCCTACCTCAGAACTGGTATTATATTCTGCAGATGCTCGGTATTTTACAGGTTTTTGATTAGGTGCGATCCTTGTTTCTGACACACACACGCATTTTACAAAGTATTTTGGTTGTCATGAGTTCCAGCCTCATACTTTGGGGGGCATTCTGTTACACATTATTTTGCTCACTCTAGTGATGTCTCTACAAGTTATGTGTCCAAGCTCTCATGAAGACCTTTTTCCTGAGAAAAGTGACTGTTGTCTTCTTTTAAAAAGCATATTTTTAAGATGAGTTCACAGGCTGCCTATGTTATAGGGTGTCAAAAGCCTTCATTCTCACAGGAAACCCTATACTTGGAGTGTGAACTATTCGCAGTCTTCTCTATAGGTAGGGTGCAAATCTATTTCAAAGCTTGGAAAAGAGAAGAGGTTACGAAGGTTCTAGAAGGGCATCTTCTAGAAAATGAGGTGGCATTCGCATGGTTGGCATCCTACTGACTTCTCAGATTTAGTGGAATCTTCCTCGTCCCTTTAACCATCTCTCTTTCTCCTATATAATGAAAGGTTTCTCAAGGAAGCGGTTAAGCAAGGATGAATGAAGAATTGATGAAAGAATTGTGTGAAGAACCCTGTTTGGATTGAAGCTTGAAGAATCTATTTTTCTATCAAATTGTACTGGATCTTCTTTATGCAAGTGTAGAGAAAGTGTGTGTGTTGGAACCAAGGATCATTGAAAGGAATCTTGCGACATCAAGGCAATCCGGTTGTATCTTCTACTTTCATTTAATATAATACAGCGGCATGTCCCTTTCCCATAAAATCACTTTTATTTTATTGCATAACTCCTTGATCATATGCATAGGTTGACATTGAATATACTTTGTTATCTTCACTTTGGTTGGTTTGTGTTGTCATGGACCTGATCTCACAAGAGCATCGGAGCGAAGTAGGAACAAAAGAGACCTAAAGAAGCGATCTAAAGGTATGTCACTCATTCCTTCTCGGTAGTAGATTCAATGACTACAACTTAGAGAAAGAGTCATGCCCTGTCCTATTTTCTTCTACATCCAAGTGGATCTAGGGAGATCAGTTAGTGTCCGCACCTACTGATTTATCCGATAATAATGGGTGCTTTGGTTTTTCTTGTAGCTTGTTTCAAATCATGGCCTATGCCATCAAATCCATTTTGGTCTTTTAGAAATGGAGGTAGTTTAGAAACAAAATCGTATTGTGTAGCTTCACTAACGATTTCATTTCGAGACCCTGACTATCCACATATTCTTGGGCAAGGAAATCATTGATCTCATCATCGGTTAAGTGATCATCGACCTTGATCACTGATATCGAGCTCAAATTATCCTGTTGTTGATTTCTCAGACTCCTGGAAATTAACCTGCCTTGTCTTTTGTTTATGAAACTCAGGTTTGAGTTACCCTGTTTCTTCTTCTTACGATTTTTATTAATAGTTGGTTTGTCATGAAAACCCTAAGTCTGATCAATAGCAGAAGTAGGAGAAACCCTCTCCTTCAACACATCCACTACCTCATCTAACAATTTATTGGGTACAAAATTATATCAGGGTTTTTTTACCCAAAGGGTTTCGCATAGCAATAGAAATTGGTTCAGTGAGCTCACGATCTCTATGTGAATCGACACCTTGACTTTCAGTCATAGGGTTACAAGGATTGGGATTTATATTTGAATGTAGAGGTGAGTTCACTGTGCTCTCGGGTAGGGAAAAATTGTTTCGACACAGGAAGTCTTTCCAAGTGTCCCCAATTTGAGCCAGATGCGATAGCAGCAAAATTCGTATAAGCCCATCGTGGAAGAGGATAGACAAAGGGTTTAAAATCTGTTTATTATAGCACTTTGACATCTTATACAGGCTCATCAACAAATAGAAGGGCATGTTTAGCTTAAACCCTAGGAACAACATCAACAGTCGGATATGATACAAAAACACTAAACCATACCTACCCTTGCACGTTATAAATTGTTTTTGAATTAGAAGKAGGYCATGCCATCRAGGTTTCAAGAGGGTAATAGGAGTCCCTTTAGGGTAGCATGTCGATTTCTTAGAGACCATGAACAGGATCCAAGGCACACCTTCTAGCTTGGTGTTTTTGAACCATTTTTCGCCTTCCTRTGACAGTCTTGTTGCTTRGGCTATAGAGTCCTCTTTGACCTCCAATCGYAGAYCCCCAACTTTGGCTCTAAAGCCATCAAATGTTTGAGAAAAATCMTGTGCGACCRCCAGGTTATAACCTTCGAATTTTTGGATGAAKATATCCCAACTGTGCGCCTGTAAATYGTTTATGGTATCGTCATGGGTGAGAAGGGATTGAGAGYCATTTGGTTCAATTGGMACCATGGAGGCCATGGTTKCTATAAAAYARACCCAKCAAATACCATGAGAGGGAGGCTTCATCTTCCAATAGACAAATAACAAGGAGAGGTATGTGAAAACCAAAATGGCCCAATACCTATGAACTTGGTAAGTTGTCATGTTTGATAATTTAAGTTTGGAGTGATAGAAAAATAGACGTGTAGGCTGAAGAACCATTATGCATAATGAAGATTAAACCCCAACCATTATCATATACCAATTCAAATAATGAATGAAAGCCTTAAATGTTCAGGACAATAGGATGATGTGTATTTGTGAATACTTTAGTCCTGTACCAGGTTGATATGAAAGCGATATGACTAGTAAGAGAAAGGAGCACATTTCAAATTTTAATCCAAGGTTGTGTGTGATTAGGCATATCAAGAATTAAAACCATACAATCATCCATAGATATGATCAAGTCATATTTCCCATAGGGCATAAAAATGTGGCAGTGGATTAATCAATAAGCTTATAAAACTTAAAACTTATAAACATGTAGGTCCCCTTAAGGTGTAATCTCTTTGGTAAAAGAAAAGAAGAAATCACAAACTACAGAATGATTACCCAAGCCAAGTTTTTGTTTCAATTTCATGCTTGCATTCACGAAATTTAAACAAATCAAATGAAAATAAAAACAAAAAACTCATATAATAAGCTATCCCAATAAATCTCCTTGAGGCCAAAAGACATAAACGTTTATAAATGTAAGGAGGAGGCAGCTACAGAAAGATTTTATCTCTTTGTGATGAATTTTAATCATGATAAAATTTGACAGAATTGGTGGTTGCCAACAATGGTGACACATTGGGCAAAGCAGTTATCTCTGTGTCACCAAAAATTTATATCAGGGGCACAGATGGAATAAATTTTAGAGACAGATAATGATAGATCAAGCATTTTGATAATAACTCAGAAAGTAGTACATTCATAGCATTGGATGTATTTATATCCGAAAATGTAATATAGTATCTTATTTGGATTACAGGTGTAGTGATGTTTATACAGATGACTTAGATACCGTTGACAGGGCCACTGCTGTCAGCATACATCCATAGCCTTGGCAGGGATGTCATTTAACCCACTCTAGTACCTATGTCCTGTCCAAGAGTCATCAATTCATGATAAAAACATCTTCATACATACTTGATCAAATTAAAAGACATACCTGAGGATCTTCTTAAACCCAACATTTCTTCACTACCAGCGGGCCTATTTAGTACCTCGACAAAGTTGCCTTGGTATCATGTGTGCATTTACCCACCGCCAGCAAACGTGTCCAATTTCCCGATGGGTTTACATACAATTCCCACACATTATAGTGCTTCCAACTCTCTAAAAATTTCCAGAAACTTCATGATATTCAAGAGAGCGGGGTGATACTGAAAATCTCATAGTCTGGTAATGAAAATATTGATCATTTAAGAATCATTTTTATGTTCTGATCACTTTCATCATGATTTGGACAATTATATTTCTGTTAGGAAATCATCTCTAGGATGGGGAAGCACAATTGAGTTGTCCTCATTAAAACAGGGATGGTGTTATAATTTTGTTAAGGATAATCGTGTCTTCTTGTAATTTTAGTGAGAAACCAGAAACATTGATTGCACAGAAACTTACTTATGTTGATTTGAGTTTAGCATTTACTATCCAGGTGCTTGAAATGTTATCAACTGCTTCTAATGAATAAGAATTTTGATTCCCTTCAACAAATGAATGGTGATTTAGATATGATTATTTAGAAAACAAATCAAAATCAAGCAAAATGAAAAGAACCAAAATCAAAAACAGAAAATAAAATTAAAAAATATTTACAAGAGGGTGGATCAGAAATCATCAAGCGAAATACCTCTTGAGAGCTTGGCCATTCATTGGGAAAGTGTACGGTTTTCCCTCCAAGTTATGCAGACAAAAAGAACTAGGACCCAATTTTTCAGAAATTACAAATGGTCCTAGCCACGGGTTTTGGAACTTGGTATGTTCCCCCTTACCCTCGTGCACTTTGTCCCACTTGAGAACCAAATCCCCAACATCAAAATTGCTATCAGAATATGAACTTGCATCAAACCATCTCTTCACTACTTGTTGGTGTTGATCTAGGTTCTGTTTTGCTTGTGTTCTCACCTCTTATAGTTTTAATAAATCATTTATCCGGTTTTCTAGAGGAGGACACTCTTCTTCTTGAAATTTCTGCGATAATTGCAAAGAAGGAAGTAAGACATGTGGGGGGAGGATGGCTTCTCTTCCATAGATGAGGAAGAAAGGAGAATTACCAATGGAGGCTTTTTGGGTTACCCTATCAGCCCAAAGTGCTTTGTACAATGCATTGTGCCAATTCTTGTGGTTTTCTGAAACTATCCTTTTAATAATCTTGATTAATTATTATTTGTCGACTCGGGTAGACCATTCCCTTTAGGGTAGTAGTTGGCAGAATATTTCAGTTTAATCCCTTTTTCCATAGATAAAACATTCATATCAAGGGATGAAAAATAAGAGGTGTTGTCAAAAACCAAACATTCAGGAATTATGAATTGAGTGATGATATGGGAGTTCAGAAAAGACACTACCTGATTGGTGTTGACCACTTTTAAAGGTAAAGATTCAGACCATCTTGTAAAATAGTCTGTTTTCATGAGAATGTACTTGTGTTGTTGTGAGGAATGGGGATTGATTTGTCGTATAATGTCTAGACCCCGTTGTTGAAAAGGTGCATCTACAGTAACAGGTTGCAAAGGAAAAGTTGTCTTTTTCACCCGTTCTGCAACCTTTTGACATATCACACACTTGTGATACAGCGCATGTGCATATTTAAACAAGGTGGGCCAATAGTATCCATCCCTTAGCACTTTGTGGGTAGTGGTATCTCCACCAAAATGACCACCGACATCACCGGAATGAAGTTCAGCCAGCACTTTTTCGGACTCCTCTCTTCCCAAACAACATAGAAAAACACCATCAAAGTTCTTTCGAAACAATATATCATTGATTAATTGGAAAGATGTAGATTTAAGCCTAAGTGGTCTTTTGTTTTTGGAGTCAAGATTACGGGGAGCAGATCCATGTGTTAAATAAAATCTAATGTCCTCATACCAAGAATTGGGTGTAGTTTGTGAATAGCTGATCTATTTTTCATTATGTTGATTTACAGTTGATGTGTTTATTTGACTTTCCAATTCCTCAACTGAATTGGCCACTAGTTTACACAGGCCTTGACCTCTAACAATTTGGGTAGGGGTTATTTCAAGATCATATTCCTATAGTGATTTCATCCAATTTTCCCTTTTCTCACCCAACTCTTTTTGTAATAACAGATTTCTCACAGCGGGATAAGGAACGACAACTTTGGTCCTAGATTACAACAGATAATACCTAAAGTGCTTCACTACTTTAAAAATAGCATATGTCTACTGATCTATCGCGGGGTAATTAAGTTCTACTCCTTTAAAAGCAGATATCATGAAGGAAATGGGTATCTTGTTTCTTTCAGTGTTTTTCTGTGTAAGCACAGTAGCATAGGATCTGTCAGATGCAAAAGTGTAAAGAGTGAAATCCTGAGAAAAATCGGGACTCATTAGTGAAGGTGATTCTATTATTTCTTTTCTAATTGAATTGAAAGCCTGACTTTCTTGTGGTCCTCATCAGTACAAAACATTCTTTTTAATTAGATTTTGTAGAGATCTAACCATTTCTGAGAAACTCGGGACAAATCATCTGACAAAATTAATCTTACCCAAAAAGGATTGCATGGCCTTTTTGGAAGAAGGAGGAGGAAGTTTAGCAACGTCTTGGGTTCTCTCGAGATCAATAATCATTCCATCCTTAGACACTATAAACCCAAGAAATTTTCCTTACTCTAGTGCAAAGCCTGGATTTTTGGGATTGAGAGATATGTCGAACTTGTGGCATCATTCCAAGACAGCCCTAAGGTGGGACAAGTGATATTTCTTGTTTTTTGAAAAGATAGTGACATCATCAATATAGACCACAACTGACTGGATAATGAGGCCATGGAAAGCAATATCCATTGCTCTTTGGAAAGTGGCACTGGAATTTATCAGTCCAAAAGGAATTTTCCTGTAGGCGTAAGTGCCCCACGGGGTATGAAAGGTGGTTTTAAGCTTGTCTGAAGGAGACATAAGGACCTGGTTGTATCCCGAAAATCCATCTTATAAATATAGTCTCTCGGAACTAGACACTTGTTGTAGAATTTGTTCCATTGGAGGAACAGGGTAATTGTCTTTATCAAATGCTCGGTTTAAATTTCGAAAATCGACACAAAGTCGAATTTTTCCATTTTTATTCCTCAAAGGGACTAAGTTAGATACCCATTGAGTATGACTAACTGGAAAAATTATCTTTGTAGTTAGTAATTTGTTCAGTTCCTTTTTAACGATAGGTTCCAATTTAGGATGCATTTTCCTCAATTTATGTTGAAAAGGCTAAGTCTGGGTTTCATAGGGATTATATGTTGTATGATGTTTGGATCAAAATTTTTCAAGTTCTCGTACGTCCAAGCAAATACATCTTTAAATTATTTAAATAATTTTATGAAAGAGGATCTTTCTTACTCCAAACATCCCTTTCCTATTTTGAGGATTATCTCTTGTTCCTAAATTAAAAGTTTCATAGATCAAAGAGGAACTGTTAGTTTTGCAATTGACTACCCCACTAAACTTGTCATGCAAGTCATAAAATTTCTCTAATATCATAATAGATTTGGGGATAGATTTTACCATCTCGGATGATGATTCTGGAGATCGAGGATCGGATATTACCGTGAAGTCTCGGAGATTCTCGTCAAGAGTGCCTTCATCAATAACTGCATCCTGGAAGGTGTCTTCCATATGCATAAAGTTGATGATTTGTTGATCATCATCAAATACTCTCCAATTTGTGATGTTTTCTAGAATCGATGGCCCAAATAACAATTTGACCGAGAATGCATCAAGAGAAAGACCTTCAGCGAGCAACAATTTGGAAGAAACATTGGCTAGTAAACCAGCATCTGAATTACTCATTCTAGGAATGGAATTTATATTAAATGCTAGAATTTTATGCATTAAACTCCATACCTCGGTTTGGTAACTCTTCAGATGCGGTGACAAACAGTGTATTGTGTTTCTTACCTGTTTGACTATAATTTCTGAATCACCAAATACTACCAAATTTTACACATCCATATCTAGTGCTTTACAAAGTCCCTACATAAGTGCTTTGTACTATGTTGTGTTCTTAGTACATTCAAACTCTAATCGACAAGAAATGAATGTTTTATTACCTATAGGGTCGATGAGTACACAACCGGCACCTGCCCCTTCTCAAGATTTGGATCCATCAAAATATAGTGACCAGATTTGTGCGTCGTTAGCAATATTTGGCGTATTCGACGAAACTGGTGCCTGAGTATAGGTTTTTACTTCAGATTGTTGTTATGGATCAGTGATAGATGAAATTTCAGTCATGAAATTACCAAAAAACATATTCATTCTCTGCTTTTCAATCGAACTTTTAGTGGGAACGAAAGTCTCATTTGGATCATTCAAATCTATCACTGTATGCTTGAGGTAATGTTCTTTGTTTATTCTAATCTTATTGGGCTGTCCATTTTCAGGCAACCACAAATGAGACCAGTCTGTAGCAAAATAACCTTGTAGTTGTTCTGACCAATCTTTGCTTAAAAATAGACCATAAACTTCAGGAATGTCAACAAAAATAATATCAATTATTTTATGAACTTTGGAATTAGATGATAATCTAATCAGCACATTTTTAAGTTCATCAATCACTTTAACATTCGTTCGATCTAGCTAAATAATTTTTAGATCAGAAGGTTTTACTTCTGCGTTAATTTTCTGGCATACAGGCAAAGGAATCGCATTTGATTATGCATCGGATTCAACCATGAAATTTTGTACATTCCTATTAAAAATCTCAAAAGTCAATAAAAAAGGGGGCACATTTTTTCATGCGGAAACAACAGAATTATGTTGATTTTTTATTGTTGTTCCTGAAATAGTTGTATCTAGGTTTCCTACAGTTTTTTCTGCTAAGTCCCTTTTATCTTTATGTTCAGATGTCTTTTAGTTAGGACATGTTTAGTTGCATTTAAGTCAATTTTTTTTATTTTTTCTTGCTAACATCATTCTTTTTACTGCTTTTAGCAATGCTTTGAAGCATTTTCTGCAAAATAAGAGGAAATTTCAGCAGTTCAAAAACAGAAATATTTGCCCTTAATTTTTTCATATCTTCAATTAAATCATACTATAAAACTAGGGCAGCTAGGCTTTGTCTAACTTCAGTTTTCATTGACTGTTTTGGAAACACATTTTTACTTGTTTCAAGTGGAGGCTTGTTTTATCTTTTACTCCTAGTGTTGTAGGAGTGGACGGTTTCAAAATTTGCTTGGAAAATGTTGTCTGACAAGTGCCCGAAAATAGAAGGATATGAGTCTTCCTCTTCTGGTACCTCTTCCTCAACTGCATCATCATAATTTTCAGGAGGAACATAAACATAATTGTCATGCGCTTCTAATATCGTTTGCAAAGCATATTGTAAACTTTCAAAATTTAAACCATCTGTGGTTGGGATTGGACGGATTGGAGGGAAAGGATTTCTAAAAAGAGATTTGAAACTTCCTTTACTTATACATGCCTCCTTAGTAGAACTTTTCAAGTCAATGACCTGATTGGATAGTTTCTGGAAAGATTTCTACAAGCTCTCGATGTCTAATGTTTCTTTTTTATTGTTAGGTTGAGGAGGCCTAGTGAGAATTTCTATTTTCTTCTTAGAAGAAGAAGTTGTTTCAGCTTCACTACTTAGATTATATTTTAAGCTCAATATATCTTTCTCAATTTGACTTGCCTCCTCAAAAGCTTCTAACAACGTTTTCTTTTTGGACCTTTTAACCCATATGGATATGTTGTTATGTAGGGCCTTAGTATAATATGCAAAAATTAAGCTTTCTGCAGGCATTAAATCTACAGGGATTTTGTTTTTTAGTGTTAGAAATATTTGGTTAAATTCTTCCACTTTTTATTTAGGTTTCATTTTTAAGCTAGAGAGTTCCATAACCAAGACTTCCAGAGATTTATCATCTCCAAATTTTTCCAGAAAACAAGTTTCAAACTTGTCCCAAGAGACGATGGTCTGAGGCTATTGAGAAAAATACCAAGTTGAGGCATTTCCCTCAAAAGTATAAGGAAATAATATGCATACTACATCTTCGTCTTCAACACTCTAGAGTCTAATGGCTAGCATAAATTTCTTGATGTGATCCTCAGTTGATTTCTTCGAATCTGGATCAAATTTGGGAAGCCATTTCTCTGGATGTTTAGGTAATGGGTGTTGGGGTTCAGGAACATCCACAACATCTTGATCGAGCCAAGGTCTGGCAGGATTATTTTGTTTTGCCATGGAATTTGGCGGAGTCGAAGGTTGAGATGTTTCAAATGAAGAACTGCCTTCATCCAAGGATTATCCTCCTGAAGAGGATGGAGAAGAACCAAGTGGGGATGGTGGGATACCAAATCCTCCAACTCTAGGGATAAGTATTTCAGCAAGATTGGTAGTATTTCCACCTAAAGAGTTTTTGAGTAGACCAGTGCCTTAAAGTTGTTCTTGAAGATTTGTAAAGTCAAGGGGTTGATTGAGTTGTCTACCAGGTTGTCTAATATGGGATAAGGCACTTTGA
>JASDQU010105912.1:33275-50534 GCA_032191745.1 Picea mariana | reverse complement strand
GGTAGTAGATTCAATGACTGCAACTTAGAGAAAGAGTCATGTCATGTCCTGTTTTGTTCTAGATCTAGGTGGATCTAGGGAGATCTGTTAGTGTCTGCATATACCAATTTATCTTGTAACAGTGGGAGGAAAACCTTTTTCATATATACTCCAATTGAGGTGGTTTTCACACAGTTGGAAATATTTCTGTGTGTAGAACAACATCAAGGGGTTGGAGATGAGCTTGCAAATTTTTGACCCCAAAAATTTCTATTTAATGCATCAAACTAGTTCTAGAAGTTTTCAAAATCCAAATCACCAAACTAGGACTTACCATAAACTGCAATGGATATTCCAATTGAATGGTTCGTCATAATAGATCTTTCAATAGTTTGAAATATTGTTTTATACACTTTATTACCTTAGATATCATATTTAATATTATTAGTTGTTAATCAGAAAGGTTGTTTCATGGTCTTAAAGTCAACCTCATGAAGATGAAATCCCTCTACGTTTTCTAAAAGGTGGTTCTCCTTAGTTTCTAAATTGCATGTAGATATATAAACAAGGCCTAACGAGGACCAAGATTATTTAAAACAAATATTTACATGCAAATAATACCTAAGACCAAGTATCTTATAAAAATAAACTATATACAATATGTTACAGAATTCATAAACCAATTGAGTATGATAATGAAAAGATTGACATTTCCATCATAGCATTCATCAAGACAGAGAAAAATATCCACAGAAAGTAGATAAGAAAATATGGGCCTCATATGGGTGATAAATTTAAATGTTCATTTCATCAGACACAAAAAAGATTATTATAGATACAAATTTGAAATCTCATGCTTGAATAAAAGTCTTTGAGATTACAATAATGTAATATCCAAAAACAGTTCTCTAGGAACCTCAAAAAAAATAATATAAGTCTTTAAATATACAGAGTAAATGTATGAAAAGTAATTTTTTGTGTTTTTCCTTCAAAGAGGATTGGGATGGGGCTCCCATGGACCATGAAATGAAAATACTCAAAAGAGAAAATAAAAACAATCAAATATTGATGCAGGAGCATCGCTCCATGTCAGCCAGCCAGCCAGCCAGCCACGTTAGTGCACATGCATTCAAAGCTAAAGGGAGGCGCAGCCTCATTTGAATTTGAAATGAATGTAAATTTAATGTTCTTAAGCTGTTGATCTAGGAAAGTCGTGACTTTGTGCAGGCATTAGATAGGATCGGCTTTAATGCTAGATCGGTTGAGATCTAGGTCCAGATGCTGGACTAGACAGCCATTTATTGTAATTGAATAAGGTAGGTAGGCCTGGAGGGAAGCGCTTGATGAGCCCCTCAGGTAAAATAGATTTTGAGATCTCATTTTGAGTAGTTGTAGATGAGGTTGTAGGAGAGAAGAGCCAGAGAGAGCTCAGAGACACCATTTGTAAAATACGGGCATTTTCCATTTTAATATAATCAGAAGTAGTTTTTCCTGCATGTCATTCTGTGTTATATGGGCATCTGTGAGTGTTCCTTTTATGTAGTGAATGTATGTGTGTGAAGGCATTCTGCAGGAGTTGTGTTTGATTTCAAAGTTGAAGGTATTTGAGGCTTCACACCAGGAGGGTGTGATAGAACGCTACGGGTTTTGATAGCCGTGCACAGAGGATGCACTTCTGAACACTGTGGGTTCAGACAAGGACGTGCTGGGGCACAGGAACTGGAATCATCAAATCAGGAGGAAGACCTTTGAGGTTACTGAACACCTCAGGAGACAAGGCTATGTAGCTGAAACACAGTTGCAGACAGAATCATGGAGGATTCTGTAGAGCTCTGCCAGGTGGGAATTGAGCATGTGTACAATGGTGCATAGAGGAAGAAGAACTCTGCTGAGAGTTTGAAAGAGGAACAGAATCACTGGGGATTCTGGGAGCTCTGCCAGGTGGGCATTGAGCAGGTGCATAAGTGCACAAGAAGACAAAACTGTTGAATGTTATGTGGGGAAGATACTCCGCCAAGAGGGCGTCGAGGAAGTGTGCAGATAGGCACAGAAGGAGAAAAGAACTCTTTGAGTTCTAGAAGTTGAGGAAAGTTATACTGAGGGAACTTTCACTGGGTTGTTGAATACCCAGGAGGACTCAACTAGAGGTTGCTTGAATAGGATAGCCAGAAGGGAATCTAAGTATTCTCCATCTGAGGGAGGAGAAGCATAAAATCCCCCAAGGGGTCTGAGTGTTGTAGAAGCTCAGAAGAGATAGCACGCTGTGTGCATCTCAAGACTCTGCAAGGAGTGTAGGAGTCGAAGAATCCTTTGAGGATTCAAAGGAAGAAATCTCAGGAGGATCAGCGTTGTATATGCACAACGAGGCTCAAGGTTGTGGAGCTCGCAGAGGAAACAGATGGCAAAAGTCGAGACCTTTGAAGGATTGAAATTCTCCCAAGTCTGGGAAGAAGGCGTGCAGGAAGCTCAGGAGGAGCAACGTCAGCCGTCAGATCGGTGAAAGGAAGAGATCTAGACCGTTGAAGAATTAACGTCCAGGAGGAAGCTCAGGAGGAGCCTACAGGACGGGAGACCGACAGTCGTCGGATCTCACATAGAAACCCCGCCAGCCATCAGATCAGGAGAAGGCGCATGACGTTTAGCCTCTGGAGGAGGAGCACATAAGGAGAAATGATTTGGGTCGTTAGATCTGGGATAGATACCCGAAAACCGTTGGATCTGGAGAAGTTGCACGGAGGTTAAGTCCTCGACAGACAGGAGGAGAGCAGTCCCGACAGGCATCGGGATATTGGCCATCAGGAAATTGGATTTCTCGAGGTCGTGTGAATCGAGACATCAACAACCGTGAAATCTCGACAAGATCTAGACCGTCTGTTAGCGAGGACACGTGGCGGAGATCAAGCGCCATCGGCGTTTTGAGGCATTGGGAAATTGGCATTCTCGTGGACAAGGCATCAGAGAAATCCCAGAAGAAACCCCGACACAGAATCCGGACCGTCCGTCTGAGGAGGGGTACGTGTCATGCAATTGTCTGTTCTGAAGATCCGAGGCACTAGGCATCGGGACTTGTAGGTCTCGAAATGGAAACAAGATCTGAATCGTTCGTTCGGAGGACGTGTGTCAAAGGTTCGAAAGGAGTCGGGAATCGGCATATCGGATTTTTCAAGGTTGAGGGAACCAGGGCATCGAAAGTTTTGAAATCTCAACGAGATCAGGATCGTCCGTTGGAGGGATGCATGGAAATCATCTAGCGCTATCAGAGTTGAAGCCATCAAGAAATCAAGAATCCCATGGACGTGGTGTTTAAGCACTTTGAAATCTCAAAACGTGAAACCCCGATCAGTGGGGGCCAGCTGTCATCACAGCAGAGAAGGAGGACAGAGGCGTAGTGGAGGCCAGTTGTCAATGATCCAAAGGATATCGGAAATCAGGATATCGGAGATCCTGTAGACGAGTGATTTGTGCATCTTGAAATCGCGATACGTGATTTCTCGATAAGGCATCGGAGCATGTAGGGGGGGGCACATAGGAGTTGGTGAGTGGACAGGTGGCGCATCGCCTGTCGGAAGCGAGAAGAGACCACAGTCGTGGATCTCAGATAGGACAGGTGTCAGGCATCCAGGAAGAGTCGAAGATCAGCATATCGCGGATCCAAAGGGCATGTGCACTTTGACATTACAAACGTCAAAACTCCGATGAGGGGGACTTGACTGCGATCACACGGAGACAGGTCATATGGACCATGCTCTAGCCAAGAGGGCTAGCGCATAAAGGGGCGCATCGGGTTTCGAGGATTGAACTCTTGATAGGAAAGTGAGGCCACGGTCGTGGAGGCATGGTCATATGTGATAGGAGCTAATCTCAGGAGGGCTCGCGCGTGAAAATAGCTCATCACAAGTCGGGGATTGGAGAGGCGAGGATTTCTCGACATCGAGAACCGCAAAACCCCAAACCCCGATACAAAATTGGGATAACCACGGTCAAGTGCTGAAGGTCGTGGAAGGTAAAGAAGGACCTGTGGATCGGGTAATTGAGCAGAGATTCCCGAGGGAATCTAAAGAGCCAATTTCAGCTTGAATAAGGGATTCAGATCGATCCTGTGAGCAGGAGGTCAGGTGGAGAGACCCTGCGGGGTGATAGGAGAGACCTCTCTACGTCAAATATCATCCCGGGTTTCATAGATTATTGAGAAATGAAATGCAATATGGAAAATGATTGTAGAAGAAATAGACTAAAAGGCGGGGACTGACTCATTGTGATGTAAAGTTTTATGTAACCCTTCACTTTATTGGAGGTGCCTTTTGTATATGTTTTTTCTAGATAAGGTGGCATAACCGCTGCAGTCGTTTCTTGTTGTTTTGGCTCAATGATTTTGATTAACATTTTTCTTAACCATTCTTCAATATATTCCCTCAAGGGGCCCACTGTAATCTCATATCTTGTCTTAATATTGAACAATTCATTTTCCAATTCTCTCAAGTCCATGCCCAATTTATGAAATGATTCATCCACTTCTTCATTTCTATTGATATACCTAACTAGCCATCTTTCGACTTCTTCTTCGAAGAACTATATTGTTTCAGTGAACTCATTTTCCCTAGATACTTTTAATACATTAAGTTGTTATATTAATGTTTCTTTTGATGAGAGCATTGTATCCATTAATATATTAGGGACATCAAGTTCTTGTGTGAGATAAACAATCTTAAAGAATAAATCACCTCTTTTGTTTCTTAAAATATCTAATCCACTTATCATTTCTCTCAAATTTGTTATCCTCTTCAACCAACATGCATTGATGTGTTTCATTTGGATATTTGAAGGAAGTTTCTGGTCTCTTATGTGGGCATCACTTAAGATTGAAATTTTGGTCGAGAATGTACCCACGACATCTATGTAGAATCCTTCATCATTCTCTATATATTTTTGAAGATATTCTTTAAAATTTATAATTCTTGTTTCGAAGTTGGAAACACTCTAAGATCCCAAATTTATTGAATCAAGTCTATCCTTTTCTGTATTGCATCTCCATCATATTTTATTATTGCTTGCAACAAGCTTTATGATCCTTTTCATTTATTGTTTCTTTCTGGGATGTCTTCTAGAACAAGTGTTGATTGAATTGTATTTAGGGGATCTATAAGTAAAGGCCATGGCATTAACACTACTTCTAATTATTTTATTCTTTGTTTCAATTCTAAACTTTCCTTTTCCATAGTATTGACATATTTCTTCAAGTATTCTCTAGTTACACTATGGAATTGTGCAATTTTCGATGGTGCAACTCCATCAAAATCAATTGATTTCCATTTCTATGATGAACTTTTATTTTTTGTATTAACTTTTTCAAGAAACAATTTTTTGGATGCTCAATTGTAGGCCACGTGGTGAAAATTTACAGATTCCTCTTAGAAAATCTTTGGTTCTTGGGTAACTAGGGCTTCAGTGATTTCTTTGGTTTCCAATAGGCTTTCCTCAGACCAACTGAGTTCTTCAATAAGCTCATTGACATTCATATCCTATGGGATTTCTTGTATTTTAGGTATGATTAACTCTGTTTTCTGTGTATTGTTTTTCTCCTGACAAAAGTATGAAAAATATGATATTTATCAAGACTTTTCCTTGGTGGGTCCTTATTGTCACCATCGTTTGAACTTCCAGTTGATGTTTTTATCATCTCAATACCATTGGTCCTATGCTTCATTCTTGATGGGCTACTCTTCTGGGAAATAGTTGGTGAATTGGAGCTTATATCTTATACTTCTCTTCCATGCTATTCGTAACCTTCATTGGTACTGACAAATTCTTCCATGTGATTTAAATCTTGGTCAACCGTAGTATCAGGGAGATCTAAATTATCTCCACCTCATTATTTCAATTGTTCATTTTTTGTGAAATATGAAGAATAACCAATTGACACCATATGTTTAGTGAACATATCATTCAGGGCAAATCCCTCAACAAGTTCAACTTATTTTAAGCCAAGTTGGTCGAGATGTGTTGCAAGTTTATCCAAATGGGTTATGTGCTTTACAGTGATTTCTCCAGTTTTCCAAGGTAGGGGTATGAACTTCTTTTTTCTCTTCTCATTGAAGAAGTGGGCCCAAGTTTTATACTACCTACACATTTCCTCAACATAAAGCTTATCTGATACATAAAATGGGAGAAGGAAAGGTTGTTCTTCATCCCCAAATAACTTGGCAATGCTAAAATCCTCAGTAGTCTCAAAAATTCCTTTATCTGCGAGAAAGGTGGTGGCTTCAAGAGATAATTTTGACGTACTAAGACGAAACACCAATTTTTTGAACTCTGTAATGAAATTATTGTGAACTGAGTAAAATGTATACTAAGCTTTGTGTCTATACAAGGTTGAATACCAAGCATAAAATAGTTTCATCTTGAAATAAATGTTCCTTTCCCTTGGAAAATCCTCAAATACATGATAGTAAGCAATGGAAAAAATGAGGTAAGACGTCATATAAAATTTCCAACTCTTTTTCAAATTACTTAATTGAAATGAAACTTCACTAGAAATAATGCGGCCCTAGTCTATGATGGTCTTTTCATGCAAGGAAAAATGAAGGACATATATAATATTTCTTGGTATAGATGCAGTAGATTCCAGACCAATAATACGAGAAAATAACCAGATAAATTACCTACATGGGTATTTTAATGAATTTACCTCAATCTTGGAAACACTATGGCACTGCCTGAGTTGACCAAATAATTGCTAAGAAACTTTTCTTCTCCTTTATGTTGTTTCATAAATTCATTAGCCTCTTCACATTTAAAATGCATAGTGGATGTAGGAAGTCATAGCATTCTAGAAAATACTAAAGGATCTAAATAAATGGGATATTGTCCTTGAATTTAAATTATCATTTTCTCTGAGGTAAACTTATATGCACGCCATTGAACAAGCTCTCTAAAATATGTTACTTCTTAAACACAACTAGCTAAGGCTATGCCTAAAGTCCAAATCAGAATCATCCTTTTCTCATCCAGAGAAAGAGCCTTGTAGTAGTTGTATGTCTGTGACCATTGAAACTCTTGATTCTTACGCCCAAGTGTGTTTAGTGTATCCCCGCAATACAACTCATTTTTCTTACTTGACATTATTTCATTGCTTTTAGCTATGGAAATAGATGGCAATACTATCGATATTTACAACTTCGGATATCAGTTTCTATTTCATTTACCACATATAATATTGATTATTTAGTCACCATAACTCTTATTTCAAGATTTGTGGCATGCACAACAAGATTTTCAAATTTATTACCAAGTTTATGGGATCTTTTCCAAATTAATAACGACATTATGTCTTCATAAATGGTTGTTGATGTGGCAGGGAAAATAAATGTGATAGGAAGTTGTGATGTGATGTCGTGGTGGGTGAAAAGTGGTAAGTATGTAGGTGAAATATGAAGGTTGCAAGGTGCATTATGTAGTATGTAGGACTATGTACTTGTGGACTTGTGGGACTAAAATACATGGATAAAGGTAAGGAATCTCACACCAAAACAAGAAATTTGACAATGTATAGGAGGAGAGTGTTTTTTTGGCCACAAAAATGGGAGGTACATTTTGTTGAGCGCGGGATTGTGGGTTGGTGGGTGTATGCGAATGAAAAGAAATATGATAATGGACCGCACTCAAAGTAAGGAAAATTGACTAAGTATGGGAGATGGTTGTTTTGTGGGTCGTGTAGATAGGATGTGTATTTTGTAGAACAAGGAAATGTTGGTTGGAAGATATGTGTGTCTAGAGACTTAAGAAAAAGGTAAATGGGATGGTCAATTATCTCACACTGCATTTCAAGAAAAATGGTTAAGTATCGAATAAATAGGTGCATTTTGGAGAGAAAGAAAGTAAGGGGTGAATATTGTAGGCAGCATTATTGTGGTTCTGCGGAACTAAGGTCATGTGGGTCTAGTACTTGTTCTACTCTAGCATAACTACTCCCGTGTAACTCAACAAATGGCAAAGTATGGGAAAAATTTGAAAGGAAAAAGAAAAGACCAAGTAAGGAGATCCTAGAAGAAAAGAAAAGAAAGAAGGAAGAAGTTAAAGAGATGTAATTGGACCCAAATATTGATCACTAATTTGGATCAACATTAGTGTAGTGCTCAAAATTATGGCAATAATTGAAAATGAACTTGTTGGAACCTCGAGTTCTTATGGTTCATCACTCTTCTCTTGGAAACAGTTGGGTAGGTGGTTGACTAACATCTGGAAACAAATGATCGAGTGATTGACCAAATATCTACATCAGTCAATCAAGTAGTCAAAAATATTGCCGGTCAGATAGTTGAACAATAGTCAAAGTCAGTTGATTGGTAGATCGACCAGTCGAGTAATCGACTATGATTTGGGTGCATGGATGATCAGGTCGAGCATCCTTTTTGAGACAACTAGACAGCATGGATTTGATGAATTCAAATCTAACCACCGATGATTGTATGTGGACAAGATATTCCTGATTCCAAGGAAGTTGGTTAGATCTTGAGGCTATAAATAGAAAAAATTACGGGTCATTATCATGTGTGTTATATGCTAATGTTGAACATGGTGTGCGTGTTCAATATGAATTGTGACGTTGTGATCACAATGTGTTGTGATTAATTGTTGTAATGATGTTTTTAGACACCACCTATGTTGATTAATTGGGTTGGTTTTCATTGATGTCAACCCTTGAAGCAAGTTCGGTAGTAAATTCCAGTAGCCCTAATAGTATGGCTAAGGGAATTCAGTTTGATTGATGTATAATGGTATGAAGATTAATATTTGTTCAAGTAAGATTATTCTAGATGGATACTACAGGTCATGCCATTTCTGGTGATATGTGGAACGTCACATAACTCCTCACGGTTAGAGAGTTATGGACTTGTAAAGTTGGAGAACCCTCTTGAGTTATTTAGAAGGTAAAAGAAGTCAAATTATTGTAGAAGATCCTAGAAGAAGTTGACTAGTCAAATGGGTGAAACTAGGAGTTAATCATGGGTTAAGTTGTTGCAATAAGAAAATATTTAAAAATAAATTAGTTGCAACTAGAAGTAGAGAATTTACTATTTGTAGCAAAGTGGGTTGGAAATGGACAAGCAGTTAGAAGTGGGTTAGACCTAAAAGAAGGAAATTGGGTGAAGTTGGTTAGAAGGTAACCCCTTGAGGAGGCCACATGGAAGTATAAATAAGAGAGAAAGGATATCCTATTAGCACCTATTGACCACATTGAATATCTATTATTGTGTAAGCTTTATTGCAGGTACTAATTGATACATATGAAGTTATGCAAGTTTGAGGTAGCATCAAGGGTTGACGGTGAAAGTTTCAGAATTGCAGAAAATACTGGAAAACCCCTAGTTTTTTATGTGTACGTGAGTTGTAGTGGAGAAGGGTGCGTATGTACTTGTTGACCAAAATTTGGTCACCTATATGTTCCCATTCCTGGAATAATAAAAAAAATGATATTGGAAGATGAATATTTTTCAACTATTATATGTTCATTGCATAGCCCTCGGTATCAGCTTCGCCATCCATTTCACGGAATCAAAATTGGAGTCTCCATGACCAAGATACTCATACTTTTTTTCATAAGTCCAATGGAGGTATTACAAGAAGAAATTTGAAAATTTTTCTTAGTGACATGCTCTCTCCTCTCCTTTTCCTTCACCTCTATTCATTCTCTCATTTTATACTTACTCATTTTTCCCATTGTCTCACTACTTTCATAATCCCCTTACCATTTTCCACACTTAGCCATTTTTCCTTTTTCCTTTCCACGTTCAGATTCATTTCCATTTTCCTTCCCATTTCCTTTTATTTTCCTTTTCATTTTCTTTATTCATTTTTTCCATTTCTTTCCTTTTCCTTTTTTCTTTTCCCAAATTTCACGTAATTCCTTTTATTTCCCATATATTTGTTTTCATTTTTCATATTTTCCATATTTATTTCCATATTTCATGTGATCCATTTTATACTTTCCTAAAGTCTTATTTTCTATGGCTTACCGTCGGTTCGTGGGTTGGTAATATTTCTTAAGAGTATGTTTTATCTCTGCTACCCTCACAATTCACTTTGACTTCTGCAACCTTCATAATGCACCAACTCTTCTTACTACTCTTTACTATGTAACTCCTCCAACACTTAGCCAAATATATGAGTTACCGCAGGTTCGTGGGTTGGTGAGGGTTGGTGATGTTTATTTCATGTTATATGAGTCCATCCAACCAATTCTCAAGACTTATAATATTTTAGAACTTCTTTTTACTACTATCTACCTCTCCTCTCCACTTCACCTACACTTAGAATTTTTCACACTCATTACCTACTATGTATTACTATAGGTGACTTCCTCACCTACCTCTGCATTCACGTAAACCTGCGAACCCCCCATATTATTTTAATAATATTTTTCCTATCCTAAGTTTTATGAGGAACATCTCCAAGTGACACATGGCACTTTATTAACTAATGAGATACATCCTTGGTGCTTATCTGAGCTATGATTTTAACATGGTTGACCTAGGTTCAGGTCTACTAGGGTTCCAACAAAGCCTCTAAAACTATTGGCCCTCCTGGTAAACCAGAAGGCAGTGAAATACACTGAGTGTACTATGTAGTATCACTCGAGATAGTCTTAATGGGTGACTTCAATGCTCAAGTGCTTGCAGTCTAGGATTAAGTGGGGATCTGTTAGTGCATGTTGTGGATTCTATTTATTTTATTAAGCAATATTATGTCAGTCACCGATCTTAGTTATCCTGTTGTTCCTTATGCATTCATGCAAATATAGATATCTAACTATTTCAACAAAGCATTTATATAAGATTTAACTATTAACAACAAAGATATAACCAACAATCATTCCATGCAACACAGAAATTACCGTGGTTCACCCCCTCCTGGGCTACATGCACAAAGATTTGGCCCTAAGGCTCTTTTATTATAGGTCTTTCATGCATGGCACTGTGTGCACTACAACTCTGTTCATACATCCATCACCCATACTCCACGACCTTTATGAGGCTGACTAGATCGCACTAGGCTCCTCAGCCTGTGATCTAACCCTCAAGGTCGAGTCCCTTTTCCCTCCCATAGCTCAAAATATTACAAAAATGTATCAGATCATATCTCTATCATAGACCTGTTAATCTCTCTCATGCGAGTAACTCACAACAATCATCAAAGACACCGAACCGCCCTATCAACCTCCTAGGTGTCTATTTATGTCTATTCTTGGCTCATCAGTTGTTATGTTCTCTTACCAAAACCCTAATATAATTAGGTCTTCTTGCATGTTGTCCTTGTGCACTTTTCTCCTCTGCATGTGCTCTTTCTTCCACTTCTTTTCTGCCATTTGTATTTCTTTCCCTTCTTCTTGCATGCACGCTTCACAAGATTTTATGCCAACTGTCTCACCTCCACGTCGTGCCTTTTCCCCAAAATGGGCTCATGCCCAATAGACCCCCAACACTGACATCGTAACTCGTCCCGAGTCACCACTTGACTTATTCCACTGTCACTACTTGCCTCCTGCTTCGGACACTACCTGTTGCAGTGCGCCATACATCTTCGTTATGCATTGGCACTGCTACTAAGCTTGAATGCTCTTGTCAACCATACTAGTGACCACGTTCTCTACGATGGGAGACTGTAAAATATCTCTGCCTTCAACCCTGATCTACTCAATTTTCTTCTTAGCTGTGTCACTCCCCATGACCAGCTACTCTGCCTTTTGTTGGGCTCTAAAGATGTCTTAAAAACAACCTTATTTTAACATTAATTTATCAACCCGGAGATTTGTCTTTTATCTCAAGAATATTGGCAAAGTTTATGCAGGTAGCCTAAAATCGTGTATCTAAACCAAACCTGAATTTATCAACAATTAAGTTCCTCAAATGTTCACCAAAGATTCTGAAAACTAATGGGATTGAAATCAAATTACTAGAATGTTGTGAAATGAAAAGAACTAATTAATCTATTTGAATTCATTTAACTATAAAGCAGTAATTGAACCTAAGAAAATACTTGCAGAATTAATCTACCAATTATGAATTCTAATTACTGGAAAAGAAATAGTGAATTATTCTATCTGTGAAAAGAAACAACAATTGCATTCTAATCGAAAGGAACAACTAATGTAACTTTAACCGAAAGGAACAACTATTGTGACTTTAACTGAAAGGAAAAACAAGCGTAAATATAAGGAAAAGGAACAACGTAGATGAAAATGTGAGGAACTGTCAAGCAATAACTTCAGAAATGGAAATATTAACAGCAATCATTAATAACTGACAAACAATCATAAAATCATTAACACAATTATGCATTTATCCTTGGCTATTGTAAAAGAGATCGGAATCATAAGGTAGAAATCAAACTTCGAACTGATACAATTACAGAATGAGGTAGTAGCTCCTTCAGACTGGGCTCTCAGTCTTTAGAAGTACTGCTACGAGAAACTCAGAACACAGGAATGATAAAAACACTCAAAACTTTCATTGAATTCATGGCTGGTAAAACATTTACAAAAACTGCTTGCGCAGAGCAATTCTGAGTCTGAATACTTAAATGTTCTTTTTTCTCTATCCTTATTGAACCTCTTACCCTCTTATATATTACAATAGTCTGGGTAAATAAATCTATCCTGAGGATCGAAAGATCCTCAGGATTTCTTTACTATTATAAAGTTACATCATAGAGAATTCATTATCTCAAAAACTGCTTTGCGCCTAAAAAAGTATTCAACTCCCAACAGCTCATGCATACCCAAATCTCATTGGTTATCTTTGACAGCTATTTTATCCAATTCTGTAGCAAAATCAAACCATTCCAATTGTAATTTAGAATCTATTAAATAAAACTTCAATAACAATTCTAAGAGACATATTAATCATGTTCTTTCCTATTTATCCCTAATTATTTGAAAAGTCAATTAGAATGATATCATAAACTGTGAACAAAAGGGAGATATTTATACCTTTTTTGTAACCCAACATACCCCCCAGCTTACCTTCTTGCATGTCCTCATGCAAGCTAGAGTATTTCATGTAAACTAGTTATACTGTAGGGAGGAAAAGTTGGTTCACTGGGTCTCCTGAAACCATGATTTCTTTTGATTTCATCAAAAGCGGCGTCCTGTCTCTTTTTGTTAATTTGATAATCTTTCTGGTAAACTTCTAGATGAAACCAGAGGAGAGGGGGGTTATACCTGCATCCCATTCAAGAAGGTTCTTCCTCCTGGAGTAGTCTAGCATATATTTCTACTCTGAAGGTTGTTGCAAAGAAATTTCTATATCCAAAGGGCTCTCTACTTTTAACCTCGTCAGAGGATGCATCCCACCTTAGCTTGGAAGCAGCCAGAGCTTCTTCCTTGAATTCTTCAAAATATGTAATACCTGAGCGGATAACATGTAGATGGATAGGAGCCAATGAGACCACAACCCCTACCATTTTCATGAAATTCTTGTGTCGCATGATGGCTGGGAAGGATTTTGGAGGCTCTCCTCGAATCCAAAGATCTAAACCAGTTTCCCTATTCATGAACATTTTGTGGGCCTTACCCCACCTGACCCGGTTCCTAGTGAAGGAAAGAAATGCCTGGAATTGTATATCCCCTATGAAGAGGCCAGGGTTATCTCCTCTAACTTCTTCCAAAATGACATTATGGAAATATAGTTCACATAGAAGGTATTGTACCTTCTCCTCCTGATCTCTGAAACATGAAATAAACTCTGGAATAGTGGAAAATGAAATGGGTTTTCCTGCTCTGATGGCCTTCACTCTCAACAATAAATATCGTTCCAGCAAGAATAAAACATAATTAATGGCAAGGGCTCTGCAATTGATGGCATCAGAGTATACTTCACAAATGTGTTTGATTTGCTCCAAAGCTTTTTCCAATTGGGTCTACACCTTTTTGACCCTCTCTTGGGCTTTGGTGAGCGCATCATAGGTCTCACCCTCTGTTGTTGTCATGTCCTTCAATTATTTAACAAATCTTTGATATTCAATCCTATTTACCATCCCATCTTGGCGTTGAGCCAATAGTTGTTGGGCTTGTCCCAATTCTTCTTTTAGTTTATCAATGATGGCATCTTGTGCCGGAGATTGGGATGTTTGATGTGCAGTCATTTCTTCTCTAGATTGCATTAATGCTTGTTGGGTTTGTGCAAGGTTTGCTTTCAACCTATCCATAACAGTGCTCTGTTCCTAGGATTTCTCTGTTATAGTCATTAGTTCAACTCTGTTTTGAATCAAATTTAGTTGAGACTGTATTAGTTCTTCCTCCAGTCTCTTAATAATGGCATCTTTCTCAAAGAGTTGAGTTGTTTCCTCTGAAACCAGAGTATCTGTCTGTATCTTAGCATCAACCATCTCTTGTGTTTCTACAGGAATTACATCTTCATCCTGGGCTGTTGCTGCCTCTACTATTAATTCATTGGGGTCAGTCTGTATTCCTACAGAATTTGTACTAACTTCTTGCTTAGGAAGAGGGTTTCTTCCTTGCACTCTACCCCTTTTGTTTTTCTTTCTTTTGTGAGTTTTGTCTGCTAGTTCTAACTATTTTCTCAATTCTTTGATAATCTCCTTAAGTTTCCCTACCTTCTGTTTTAATGCTTCAGCCCTTTTAGCCTTTTTCTTCAGCAATTTATTTTCTTTCTTTAATTTCCTAATTTGCTTCTAGCTTTTGACTGATTTCTGTTTGTTAGGGACCTCGAGGTCTTCTTCATTCCGGCCAGTAGAGGGTTGTCCCTCTATTCCTTCCAAGTTCTCTATCTGTTCAAGGGGGTTTCTTTCTTCAAAAATAAATTCCTCCTGTGCTGTGTCATCTGGAAAGGACATTTCAGTGTCAGGAAAGTCTTCAGCAAGTTTTGAAGAGGATCCTGGTTCTAGGTCTTTTTCCAGGTTATTTTTACCTCTATCAGTTGAGGTTCCTAAGTTCCCAAAAACCTGAGCCATTTCTATCTCATAACTCTTAAAAAAGTGTTTTGTCAGGTGTTTTGGTACAGGCTGGGTGTCTCCCTAATTATCCTTTTGTGTTGTCTTCCCTGCTTTGTCAATGTCTTGAACATTTTCCTGTGAAGACTGTTCCATGACATTCTGAAGTTCTTCAGGGTGCTCTGTTGCATCCTGAAATGCTTCAGTTGTTTCCTGAATTTGTTTGCTTCTCTTCCTTTTCCTAGGGGGGGATCTAAGAGCAACCATTGTTCTCTTCTTTCTTTTTGTTATTGCCTGTGTCTGTGAGGTTCGAGCCTCAGTAATTTGAACAGGGTCTACTTCAACTTTAGTTTGGGGAAATGGAGTTTCTCTTTGGGTGGTAGTCACCTGCTCCAATTGTGGAGGTCTATTGGCCTCAATGATTTGAGCAAGTTCTGCTTCAACTTCAGTCTGTGGTGGTGAAATTTCTCTCTGGGTGGTGGTCGCCTGCTCCAGTTGTGGAGGTCTATTGGCCTCAATCAAGTTTTCCCAAGTCAACTGAGTTTGGCTCAATGCCTTATCCACTATTAGTTTTACTAATTTGTGGTGGCTAATGACGGTAGCATGATCCTTGGACTTTTGTGTTCTTAAAGCAACTTCATGTAGTATGGTATGCAGGAAAAAGGGTAGATTGAGTACTAACTGTTGCTTCAAGGCTGCCAACAATTTGAGGTGGCGAGGTCAAATTACATCATACCATCCATTGCAGGTGATGTACCGCTGAACTATCCCCGCCAATTCCTTCCATGGTTCACTGAGGGTGTTGGGATTAAGTCCCTTTCCTTTTTTATCCAATTCTTCCCCCAGTTCTATGAAGGATTCCATGGCTTCCCTTAGCTTCGTGTATTTCCATGTCCATTGAATGCCTGTGTTGGGGAGGCCTGTGACTTCTGCTACAATTTTCGGGGTAACTGGGATCTGTATGCCTTGCACCATGGAGATTTCTGCTTGCAGGTTTTGAAAGAATTCGAGTGTGGCGTTTGTGTCATAAGCTTGTAAGCGGTTGAAGTAATCAATCCACCCTAGGCGATGTAGGATTTCTCTTGCTTGTTCTGTAACCTAGAGTAATGTCGGCTCTCTGTGCACACTTCTGCCACCCATATTTATGTGAGAAAGAAAGAATAGCTATTGTTCTTGTTTACAAATTTGGTCAGGCCATGTTTGGAGAAGAAGATGCCAGAAATGGAAAATATCAGTAACAACAAATGTATAAAGATGTGGGTTTTATATTTATTGCAATCATTACAGCTAATCAGAAAGTGTGTCGAGCATCCCCCTCATTAATGTAGAGGTCATCCTCGACCGTCAGTGTAGGTGGAAGCAATGAGTGCAATTAGTTTCGGGTAAGAGGTAATGATTGCGTTGCCGCCACCAGTAAGGGAAAATCATATATAATTTTCAAAAAGACACATGCCACCCAAAAATCATTAAACGATAGTCGTTCGATGTGTGGAATTTGTAAAGTTATTACACCTATGTGCAAAAAATATGATTTATGGAAAAATCAATCAAAAATGAATTAAAGTTGTTCATTTTTTAATAGTCCACATAACATAATATTGTTACTTTTCCCAGTGATTAAGTATAACTGATATGATAGCCTCATTATTTGAGTAAAGGAGAACTAGAGACACACAAAAACTTGGTATTTTAAGATAATCTTCCATACCATAGGCAGAGCCACTGCTGCCACCAAGCATCGATAGCCTTGGCAGGGTTGCCTTTTAACCCTTAGATGAGCCTTTATCCTTAATACACATACGAATCATCTTTTTCCAGAAAGACCACTATCCTGGTTTGGTAGCCAGATGATGATAATGCCACTCACTAGATTATAACTTAAGTGAACAAGCCAGCTCATGATGAGACCTCTTGTCCTTTGGAAAAAGAAAATGTCAAAGGCCATTGCCCTGGTGTGGTAGCCATAGTGGGAATGTCACTTACATTAGTATTCTATGATCGTGGTAGGTTGGCTCATGATGAGACCCCCTGTTCTTTACGAAAAAGGTTGTTTTGTAGTGTATATTTATTTATTTGTATCTTTTCTTAATAAACATTTGAATTTTCTTTTCCCAAGAAGACCATTATCCTGGTTTGGTAGCCAGATGATGATAATGCCACTCACTAGATTATAACGTAAGTGAACAAGCCAGATCGTGATGAGACTTCTTTTCCTTTGAAAAAAGAAAATGTCAAAGGCCATTGCCCTGGTGTGGTAGCCATAGTGGGAATGTCACTTACGTTAGTATCCTATGATCATGGTAGGTTGGCTCGTGATGAGACCCCCCATTCTTT
>JASDQU010105912.1:0-12814 GCA_032191745.1 Picea mariana | reverse complement strand
AGGGGTTCTTGAGCTTGTTAGCTTCAGTTGGCTTGGAATTATTAGCTTGGTTGGAGTGGATTTGAGATTTGCTTTGTCAAGATAGATTGTGAATATCATCAGATCTATGCCCTCAGAATTCTTGGAGTGAAAGTGTGTGGGGAATGAAGGACAGTTGGAAGGGACCTTATGACATCAATGCCATGGTTGTAATCTCTCTTTCACATTTAATATGATACAGTAATATGATTCTTTCCTATAAAGCTTGTTGTGTTTTATTGTATGATTCCTTGATCACATACATAGGTTTATATTGAGTTTATGCTATTACTATCACTTTGGTTGGTTGCATTATTTTATAGGTTCATCATTGTATGAGTGTTGCAATGGAGCTAGGATGGCGATGGTGAGAGGAAGTGACATTTAAACGGTATGTCACCTATCCCTCTTTAGTTAGTAAATTCAATATTTAAAACTTGAGGAAAGAATCATGTTCTGGTGTGTTTTGTTCTAGATCTAAGTGGATCTAGGGAGATCAGTTAGTGTCCGCACCTACCGATTATTCCGATAACATTGTCATAGTCACAAACAAGGCCCAATAGAACCAGTCTCAAAATCAATCTGAAGATATATGTATACAATGGAGTACAATTTGATCTCCCATGATCACTGAAGTCACACAGGTACTGGTTCAATGAAAAGGAAGCAACAACTCAGGAAAGTTGCGGCTACATACTGATGTCTTCAAGTCTTCTACATAATCTGCCAAAGGTGCAAGTCTACATCGTGTGAATAAAGGGGTTGAGGTTGAACACAACGAGACTTCATTTGATTACTAGTCATTGAGGTATACCGTTAAAAAAAGTGAGACATCCTATCATGATGAAAGTAGGTATCAAGGAACATAGTACATTCTTACAAGTGTGAATAAAGGAGTCAAGTTCGAACACTTGAAGAATCCATCGATCAGGAGACATTGATGTATTCCCAACCGTCAATGGAGGGAGAACCTACCACTAATGACTGCAAGCTTCTAGGTACTCATAGGACTCTAGGTATTGTTTCTAGAATAGATGAGCTAGATTCGATGGAAGGAGACCCGCTGAAAGGAGAGCATTAAGGCAACTCTCATCATTCTACACGAGGTACAAAGCAAGAGCTTGATGATTTGGAGGAAATCGGACGAAGAACATGTTCACAAACCATCGACCATGTGCGTCTTTTGTGTGGTCCAAGTGCAAGAGGTACACAAAAAAGACCCTCTGAATAGCATCCAAAGAGGAAAACTGCTAACAAAGGTGAGGAAACCACCAATAAGGCTAATGGCATCCAAGACACTGCACGAATCCCAATGTGTGAATAGATGTCTTTTCATCAAACACAAGGGAGACCACCCAGTCAACGACCAATGATGAAATGTTGATTGTTGGGTTCAAGGTTACCTACCAATGAGGAAAGTAGGACCGGGGTGCGTAATAGGACTACAGCTTCATGTGATTCTGAGACAAACTGAGGGTATGGCTAACATGCAAAGTCAAGAGTTCTGAGGAATGGCCGACACAGGTTGATAGACATCCTTTGAACAAAAGCATGAGACATATGGAAGACTCTAGTAGCATAGACTCAATAATGAAACCATGAGATGCAAGAGGCATCAATCAAATTCTCCATAGGGATTGGAAGAGTAACCAAATGGGGGAGAAAACTCTCTCGATCTCAACTTCCTAAGGCCATGTTAAACCCAAAATTATGATGACAAGTGGACTCAATAACTTTGCGCTATGTTCAAAGGTGACACGAATTCTGCTAATATAAGATAATACTCCCTTCTCGGTCGTCTTTTTTTTTTTCATAGTCAAATGAATGCTATGATACAGAGGAGGAAACAAGTATCACAAGTAAGAAAACTAGTTCCAGTAGTGGAACATACCTATGCTCAATGCAAGGAGGTGCATGTGGGAGATTGACACTCAGGGGAATGTTCCCTCCTAGGTATAGAGTGTCAAGTTGCAAAGGATATAAACGAGGCTATGTTTGGTTGAGGATGAAAAACTATTGAGGCAAATGGTTTATAACGCAAAGCAAGAACCGACTATAGGCTCAATACTACAAGCCAGGGCATGAGATGCGATCACAACTTAATGCCAAAAAATGTAATTTTTCATAATATTAGTCTACTTGGTGTGAAAAGGGGATAAAATTGTACCAAATAGATGTCCTTTCAAATCCAATTTATGAGCATGAAAGAGACAAGTTCACTCGGTAATCTTTTCACTTTTTGAAAACGAGTCGGAAAAGATCTTAAATCAAACTCGTCTGGGATTCCTCTAGGTATAGGTCAGCATGTTTATGAGTGAGAAATGAGGCTCAGCATAAATTCATGTATTAGATATAAGGGACTCTCAGTCCTATGGAAAAAAATCTATGCATGGGCACCAAATGAAGCAGAGGATCTAACTAGGGTACCCATGTTTGGTAAGTCTCTACCATTTAATAACGACATGTCTTGTAGAAGAAGGAGAGTTCTGTGTCACTAACAAATGGATTCATACCTAAGGCATATGAGTGAAATTTATAGGACAATGAAAGTGTGCATGATGGAATGGATACCTATCCTATATGTTGGGTAGTGAAAATACATGTATGTAGTTACAAACGGTCAACATAACGCTAAAAACCGCAAGAATCCCTGGCGAAAAACTACAAAAACCAACTCAATCCACTGTTGTATTAGTTCATTAGGAGAAAATACGATCTGAAACTATGTAAAGTGGGTAAAAACTGCCATAAATAGTAACAAAAACCAAATTTTACTATGTCATTTCACTTTTTTACCCAAATAGTGAATTTTGGACCAAATTACCTCTGATCTTCAACTAGTGATTGCAGGAGCATCGAGTGATGGAATCAGAGACCGTTTGGACCAGGTAATTCCTCTTCCCCTCCTCTTCCTTTCTAGTGGATTACATTTTGTATTTAGGTTTCAAATTTTGAGTTATTTAAGGCGCAAATTAGGTATTTAGATGTACGCGTGCTACCACTCATCACGTCGCGTATACATGAGGTTATACATGACTATGTAAATTACAGACTGTGTGTACTTAGACCTATACGTGACTGTGAATGTTGCAGCCCGCGTACAAGTCTATAAACAAGGTTTTTGATGGTTGCTAACTCAAAAATTGATGTTTCTCTGGCAGGATGGTGCTAGAATGGAGGGAAAGGGAACATGAGGAGGTAGATGTTTTTGTGGAAAGAGATTTGTGGGCCCAAATGGCCTTGAAAAGATGCGGGTTGTACAAATTTTGGGCACTCAAAGGGATGAGGGCCCAAGTGAGGTTGCTAGAATTGCTTGTGGATTACTGGGATCCAGACAGTGAGACCTTCAACCTTCATGGGCAACCATTAAGGATTGAAGTTGAGGATATATATTTCTTGACTGGGTTGTCACGTCGAGGTGAGGTGGTGAACCTCAAAGCTCGAGGATCTGGGAGTGGTATGAATATAGAAGAGTACATAGATGCTCACTGTATAGCAGGGACCGAGAAGGTCAGGAGTCAACTCCCCATCTGAGCAATCAACAATCTAAGCCTCAATATTGTTGTCCTCATTTTGACCCAAATCATAGGGTCAACTTCATTTCTCCAGGCATCGAGGCTGCTCATGTTCTATTCTGTATATTTTTTGAGACCCATGGTGTACGATTGGTGCACCTCACTACTAGCTAATATGAAGAGCCAATTGACAGAATGAAAATAGGGTGACAAGAGGAAATTTGGGTTTGCATCTAGCTTGTGTATCTTTTTCTTCGAACGGGTTCCAGGTTTGGGACCTGGAGTCGAGATCATTCCTCGAGGACCTCATGATCCATCCATGGCACGGTGGACTGAGGTGATGAGATGGAAGGGGAGAGGTAGGATGCTCAAACCCTACAACAATGATTTATTTTACTGGTGGAGACGATAGGTCATTGCTCTGGATGACTACCCTTATGCAGGGATCGACTTCAGAGGGGACCCTGACATACCATTGCCACCAGGGACCGCCTATGGGGACATAGGTATCTCAATTTTTTTAAATATTTCATTTTTTTGTATTTTTGTATAGTAAAACAAAAAAAAAATGGATGATGTTTAAGTACTAACTAGACACTTGTGTGATGCATACGTAGGTCCGTGACAACCAGACAGGCTTCCACGACATTGTTGGAGGCACCGGGGAGATGAGGCGGCGAGAGGGGAAGTAGAGAGAATCCTTCAAAACGTCTAGGGAAACTTGTCTCATTTGACACATACAATTTGGATGGTTCAGGTAGAGGATCTGTCAGAGGCCATGCAGCAGCAGGTGGTTGGTGTGTCCAGATCTTGGGTGCGACTCTTTCAGCGTCTCACAAATGTCATAGTTTGTTATCATGACACGCATCTGGTGCCACAGGTGTAGATGTCATGTTTTTTTTATTATCGGTTGTTTATGTGCATTGAGGGTGTTGGCCCCAATTTTGTACTATAAACATCATTTTTTTTTTTTAATATATATAAAATAGGGTTCTTCAGCTTTACTTATATTACAATGTGTACATTGATGAGATTGTTTTCTTTTCTTTAGTTATGTGACAAATGCCAATCTAAAACGAAATTAGCATAAGCGTCGGATACATAATTAGAACTCCTAGGTATGTGATGATAAGTAATAAAATCAAACTGTCGTTCTAAAAGGCATACTCATAGGAATCGTCGAAGTACTGTAGGATCATGCACACAGTAACTGCCATTCAACTGACATACTACTAGCTAGGAATCCAAGAAAACCTCCAAAGAGTGAATACCATGTGAAATGGAATTGCACAAAAGTTATATAACAACGCTATATTCGGCCACATTATTCATGGATGGCCCTAGGCATACACCACCTAAAGACACCAGTATACCCTCGAGTGAGTAAACCACTCGAGAGGCGGAAGCCAAGTTATGTGTATGACGACTGGCTCCATCTGCGAATCCTAAGTAGACCGAAGACTCTGTTGACATCTTCCAACCAAGGGAAAACTCAATAAGCAAGATGAAGACGAAAAATAAAGGGACAATGTATATACACTAAATTACATTAGTATACAAAGAGTTACGCCCAAGTTTTGGGCTCAAGCATAATATATTTTCAAGTAGATCCCATTCCTAGGCTCAGCCAGCATATTCCATTCATAATATTCTAACTCATAGGCTCCTTTTTCTAAGATACGTCGCACGATATAGGGATCGTGCCACATGGGTTTGAACTTTCCTACCCCCAGCTCTTTGGCTTGATCATATAAAAGGACCAAGTCACCCTCAGCATTCAACCGAGAATAGACAGACTTATCATATTGGACCTTAACACATCTTTATTCACCTCAATAGTCATAGAGGCATATCGACGATGCTCATCAAGGCTCTCTAGGTGTACGAGGCACCGCTCAAGATCGAAAGTGTCAAGGAGGCGTGTGATTTCCAATATAAGAGAAGGGATTCTGCATTCAATAGGTAATATTGAATCCACACCGTGTACTAACTGGAAAGGAGAAAATCTGGTGGTAGTCTTGACCGAGGTTCAGTATGCCCAAAGTGCAAGATATAGCATAATATGCCAGTCAGATTTGTTCTCGCTGACAGTTTTTTGCAAAATGGTCTTGAGAGACTTCTTGAGGGCCTCTACCTATCCATTTGCCTAGGGGTAGTAAGGGGAAGAATGACCATGCTTAAACCCCATCTTGGATTCTATCTCTTCCATCATTTCATTTTGAAAGTGACTTCCATGATCAGTGACAATCTCACTCGGGATACCAAACCTAGCGATAATTTGATTGAATATGAAGAAGGCGGTAGTCTTCCCGTCGGATTTAACTGTAGGCATTGCATCGTCCCACTTAGTAAAGTATTCTATGGCCACGATAATATGTTGATGCCCCCCAGCCAAAGTTGGGTTTCAATCCACAAATTCCACCCCCCACTTGGCGAACGGACAGACAGTAATGACTGGATGGAGAGGGACTGGATGTGAGTGCATTTTTTGAGTGAACACCTAGTAGGGGTGACACTTCTTAACTGCTTCAACACAATATTTAAAGATAGACGGCCAGAAATAACCGGCTTGCAAAATTTTCTAGGTTGTCGCAAGCCCGGATAGATGACCACCACAAGCCCCATGGTGGCAATCGTTTAGAGTTGACTCAGCTTCTTCATGAGTTAAACAATGAAGTAGGATATTGTCTACTCCTCAACAATACAAAGTGTCACCGATGATAATGTAATTCTTATCTTGGTATCGTACACGCCGTTGGTCATCTCGCGAAAGATGCTGAGGAAAATTCAAAGTTTGAAGGTCAGTCGTGATGGTAGGAGAGATACTCGCCATATTTCCTTTGGCATAAATGTTGTGTGTATCAATTGGAACTACAGCATGACTGACTATCTCGCTCAAAGTAGATCGAATTTCATCTTGTTCAATTCTAGCAAGCTCTAGTAGAAAATAAGAGAGATGATGCATATCATCCCAAGGTTTGTCAGAACCATTCATGGCTTCAATGATAGCTTTGTCTGAGGGCAAAGTCTCATTGAGGCAGTCATGTGAACAAGACAACGAAGTGGCCCACATGGGCTTAAGAACAGGATCCTCATCATCTATCGACGAGGTAATAGGATCAGGATTGGTGGATGAGTCAATAACAGCTTGATACACTATCTTTGATGTCGATAGTAGCATGGCCATTCCAGCATGCGACTTACCTTTACAAGACAAAGTCGAGGAAGGTAGGGTCCGAAGATCATTAAAATAGGAAGTGAAGAAAGGAATGGACCTCTCTGATGAAATGGGCCTACTGGACATGGAGTAAACATGGTGAAGTGGTGCCATGAAGTCGAAGATACCCATAAGGGATGAATACATTCTGACACTGATATTCTCATTTGTTGGTTGAGAATTGTCGACCACAGAGATCAATGGTCCAGTAGATGCATTAGGGCTAGCATACACAAAGAATAATTGGTCGACTATCATGATCTTCCCATCATGAGGAAAACAAAGAGTGTGGAAGACGGACGATACGACGACAGTCATAGCATAAGTCCAATTGCATCCTAGTAACAAGTTATAATCGAGGGGTGCATCAACCACCTCGACATCCACCTCTACTGTCTTCCCACCTAGATGGACCAGAAAGGTAGGAAGAATACTGTGAGGGTAGAAGGAACGTCTGTCAAAAGTATTCAACATGGTCAGAGATTGAGAGAGAGTCGAAGATCCAAGAGATTTCCAACAGATGAGGGACATCACACATGTTGTAGTGATGTCATCAACAACCATACGCTTGATGGTATACTTTGAGTGCCCCACATGGATTTGGAATGCCACATGGTAAGGAAAGCGAGGCTTCACATATTTGATGTCAAACTTGATAACTTTTAAGCCATTGGGCTCTAGAGATCTAACATAAATAGCAAGGCATTCCTCTATGAGGGACACATCTGGAGTACCTCCAGAGCCGACATTGCACAAGGGGTTTGACCCAGGTCCTCAACAATAAATTAATTCTGTGTGGCTCTAGCATTTGGATTGTGGGTAGAGCGCTTAAGCACTCCTTTTAGAATATGAGGCAATGGCTCTGGTTTTTTTATCTGCAAAGGCATCTCCAGAGGAGGAAGAGATTCTAGACTAGGTACATTTTGGGAAGAGCTGTAATCGTGAGATCGGGTGGCTACATTAACCTAAGAATTGACCATATTTATGCATAAATGGTCATTGTCTTATGTCGATAGGTTTTGACTTCCACCGACCACATTTCTAGCATTTGAGGAGCTCGAGGCCATGTGTTGGTTATGTGGAAAAGGATTCATCAGCATGGTGGGAGGTATAGATAAGAGCCTCACAGCTTCCACAAGTTTGGGGAATAAATGAGTAAGATGATCATTTGTACAAAGCTTACAGGGAAATTTCACCTTATGCCTTTCTTTCTTTCCCTCACCAACATTATTATTCATCCTCTCATTATTAACATTGTCCTTGGGTTTATTATTATTCTTCCCACCCTTACAATTATTATTACATCCTTTCTTCTTATTCCTGCCTGGTTGTTGGTTACCATTTAGGTCGATCAACAATTGCATGGAATGTACATCCATCGACTGAGTGGGATTGGAAGACACAAACAAAGCTGGCCCTCCTATAGACTGGTTTAGAGACAATTATTTCAAATGTCTTGTCACTGAGTCTGTGGATTTCACACTGGTGGATCCTACAATGCCATCGGCATGAGGTCCAAGATTTTTTCTAGGGTCATAGTTTGACCTCAGTGCATACGAAAGAATCTCGTATAGCATCCCATACTGAGCATATATAAGATCTAACTGATGGGATTTTAATATTTCTTTTTTCTTAGATGTAACCCTAGATGTAGCAACATCCTTCGAAATAGGAGGATGTAGGGACTTAAGGAACCATTCTAACAAGAAATTTGGGGGTATGTAGGTCTTGATAAACCTCTTCTGTCTACGCAACTCATGGATTTCATCCAAGATATGAGTGGATTTGTCCTAGCGTAAGGTTGACAGAATTTCTAGGACAGCATCGTAATGAACCGGCTTTCCTAGAAGTGGTTAAGGAAGACTAGCACCATTTGACTAAAAGTCATGTATGCCTCCCTAGGTATCTCTATATACCATTTCACGACAACTCCTATGAGGGTGAATTGAAATAATCTTAACCAAATGTAATTATAGTTAAGGTAATTCAAAGAGCACCATAAGTGAAAGGTCGTAACATGATCACCAAGATCCTTGTCATTCTTTCCTTCAAATTTCAGAATTTCTGAAGGAAGCTTGGTGGGAATGGGGGGCCATGTAGGATCATGACACACAGGGTTTTTCATCAACTTAGACAAGTATAGTAGGTTGAGCATGGACAAAAAAGGGAGATAGGGTTGTATCATATGGCCCCAATCTCCCTGGAAAGATTTTGTTTGGGGAATCACATCCCATCCAGGGTTCTAGTAAGCACCATGGCCCTGTACAGGATTGTAAGACCATCCTCTGGGCTGATTCATAAGAGTTTGGTTGGGCATCATTCAAGTAGGAATGTTATGATGGGGGTTATAAAAACTACCCTGAGTCGGAGTGGTTCTAGGTTGGGGGTTTCCCAAGGTGTGAAACTGACCTCCTTGAGGTGTGAATCTGGAGGATAAAGGTGGATTCATCATTCCAAATGTGTTGGTCTGAATCAGCACTAAGGAGGTGAGGGTATAGGATCGAACTTGAGCGGAAGTTTGTCCGCCAGGTTGGTTACTCCACCCAGAAGCAATAGGATTAGACCCAAGGTTAAAAGAAGGAATGTCTCCCATGGTAGGATTCATTTGAGGGATCTGAGAGCCACCAAACTAAAATGGAGTATAAGGAGGAGTTGTGCCCCCAAGTCCAATTCTAGCATTAGGGCCAGCAGTTGGGATGGAGTTAGAAAACTGCAAAGTAAAATTTTTCATACCATAGGAAAAAGGACTAGAGGCCATTGGGATGGATTGAACATTATATCTCGGTGAGTGACCAAGAGACCCAAATGAGTTTGTGGCAATAGGTTGAGCATTCACTATAGGACAGGAAGCGGTGATGATAGGTGTCTCCGACACTAAAACCATTGTGGTTGCAGGGGTAGAAGGGGTGCCATTAGCTATAGTAGGTGTGGGAGTCGAGGGGCTCCTAGTATTTTGATGACTCGGTTCAATACTCATCCTTGTAGAATCACAAGTCTGATAAGTGGAGGAGTATGTACCATGTTTAATAACTCTAAGCCTTTTAGAAGGCAAAGACTCGAAATCTGGTGGTAACTGTAACAAGCGGCGATACCGGCAAGGAAACTGGTCTGACTTCACGATGACTTAAGACTCTAGATATAAAAACAAATCCTACGACCAACTAGTAATCAAATAGCACACCAAAAATAATAAAACGGCTAATATGCACACAAACAAGGTAAAGTGGCTGAAAGGGGCCTCCCTCCCTAAAGTAGGTATGTCTCTCCCAAGAGGAGCATGAGACTCCTTGCTAAATATCGGAGGTAATAGAATTAGTTATAAGTGACCTTGTGGACTTAACAACTACTCGGTCATATCCCCTCGTAGAGGTAATCCTCCATAAAGGTTGTGTGTTTTACAACCCTTATCTGACCCAGAGTACCTACAAAATAACCCCTGCAAGTAACCTATGTGGAACCTAAGTCAAGAAACTAAGAATCCATGGTATAACTGATGCATAGGCGATCAGTCGTAAGTCAAGTCCATCGTATGGGCAGGGTAGAAAATCTTGAAACCTTGAAATCATCACCTCTCACGAAGCTAAGGGCACTAGCAAGATTCCCAGATATGAATAGATCCCTAGAAATATCTCTGATGCTAAGAAGGTATCAGGGGGATATCCCTTCAACCGACCTCGTGCGACCTCATGATTAACTCTGATGTAAGCAGAGCCTTCTGATATTACCAATTATACAATGGATTTCTCCACTCCCTTAGTCATACACATATGTTGATTTAATAGCCTTGGAGAAGTTTACTCATAAAATCCTATTCCAAGGCACTAAATCCTAAGCTAGTTTGTGCACCCTAGAAAATAAAATCGTTACTAATCAATTTTAAATTATAGCGTTAATTTTAATGGCCATCCTTACTCAAAAGGTGACGTTGTGAAACTAGTGATGCTATGAATCAGCAAGTAAAGTAAATGAATATGAAAACAATGCAAAGTCCTAACTTCAATTTTCAATAGAATGATATGCTTCCTAAAAATGTAATTTTCAATTCAATTCTGCAATTCTAAATAAAAATGCAATCTTTCTTTACATGCACTAAGATAAATGAAAAAGACTCAAGAGATCAAAAAGGCAATCAATGTAAAATGCCTAATATTTTTGTATTTTCAATATAAGAAAAATGAAAATGCATGGACTGAACAGCAGCTTGATATATAAAGACTCTATTGTGTATAGACAGAGACAACCCAAGTAGGATATCAAGGAGAAAAATGCCTAGCCCAAGGTGCAAGGACAATCAAAATGAAAAGATGATGAGAAAGGCACCGCCCAAAAATTCAACCAAAGACAGGTTTCCCGTCATCCCACAGGCACTTAATAGCCACTACATAGACCCAAGAAGACTCAACAATCATCAAAACCTACCCAACAACCACCAAACCCAACAAACAAGCAACAAAGGTTGATGTACGTGACTATTCAAGGGAAAATTGTGTATCTACGCAGCTTGCAAAAGGACAACAATCGTATGTACGGAATTATCAAGAAAAAAACCACGTATATGTGTAAAAAACACAGCTAGGCTAAGGAGAAGGTTGAAAGACTCAGACCCAGAGTGAACAGAGGCTATCAAGAAATCATACGACAAGAAACTCAATATGAACAAGAGAAATATAAGGAGAAAAACACTTCAAACCCCAAGAAAGAAGATTTAATCCCCAGTATGGTCTCCAATTATGTTACGAGGAAAATCTCTCTATGGCTAGGGGAAAACCACAACAGACATAAATGACTGTAGAAATCAACTCTATTCTCAAGTATGCTATATAAAAAAATATGCTAGCAAGACAAGATAAAATGCCTACCTCGTCCAGATGTTCGATGAAGTCCACCGTTGAGCACTTGACCCAAAGCAATATACCTACAACTAGTCCTCAACAACAAAGCAAAACAAGAATATGGTGATAATATATGATGTTAGCACATTCAATAGCATAATCCATTAACATTCATAACAAATACGCCCATGGAATAATAATTCAAATATTTGCAAGATATCAATTGGACGAGAAAAGAGTATTTATATTAAGATGTAATCAATAGAAGTGAATAAGTTACAGACTTCCATGTCGACGCAGTTCAGAATCGAAAAACTAAGTTCCTTCCTGTTGGGCCTCCACCACTTCAATCCTCCACCAAAGGCAAGCTCATATAAGAGATACAATGAATTTATCTATCAATAAGGGAAGAGCTTTGGGGTTGAACAATGTGTTCAGACTTAAAGGACAAAGGGATGCAAACACAATGTGAAGTGAATAATTCCTCAAGAGCAACTTTGCTCTCAAAGTTGAATTATTTCTCCTCTTTTCCATAGCTCGGAATTGGCCCATTTATATCCTTCAACTGGAACTTAAGGGTTGAGTCGGAACATTTCCAGTATATGGAAGGCCAAGGATCATTGATCTCCTATTGTTACATGGACACTCGACACTATTTTTCAATTTTGGGCACATTTCTCAATGTACGCGGGTTGTAGTGGTGCAACATGCATATACGCATGATGTACAGTAGGCAAGGTGCGTATATGTCAAAAAATTGTATTTTTAGCCATGGGATTTGCAAAAAGGGATGACAAGTCTGCATAGGAAAATGGAAAAAGGCCTTTTGTGCAAGAATGCATGGGGTGAGGCAAAGCTTGCTATAACATCTATCCTTCCTGAGCTTTGTCTATGTGAGATAAATAGAATCTTGGGTGCCCCATGTGCGCTCCTATGATACTTTAAATATCTGGACTTAGAAATTTTCTAAGTCCCTCCTATGGAACTTTTAAACTCGCTATCTCTTATGAGCTTTGTTCCTCCGAGGTTTATGAACCTTTGGTGCATTCCTTGCATCCCTGAAACTTCTGATGAATTTCAGACTTATATATTTCTGAGAAACCTTTAGGCTTAGATATTTTTGAAGAAAATATTCCCACGCACTCCTTGTGTTTGTCTCCTCTGAAACTTCTTCAACACTTAAAGAAAGTGTTGGCCTGATGCACTCCTCGCATGGGTCGTCTCAAATCTTT
>JASDQU010105911.1:71172-82003 GCA_032191745.1 Picea mariana | reverse complement strand
CGGGAACTTCCTCCTCTTTCAAAGTGACCATATGATTTCTCACTCTCTTCCTTGGGTTCCGGTGCCTTATCATAGACAATTCTCTTACCTCTATTTGAGCCTCTGCTTCTGTTTCGCTGACTCTGGTTTCTGGCTAACTTTTCTTCTGCCTTCAATGCAATCTGATAAGCATCTTCCATTGTCCTCACACTCATCATGTTGATCTCATCCTAGATTTCATATCTCAGGCCATTTATATACCTGGCAACTTTTTCATCATCCTTCTCTCTTTGTCCAGTCCTAATATTCAGCCTATAAAATTCTTTTGTGTACTCTTTCATTGTCATACTCCTCTGTCTCAAGTTCTGCAACTTCCTGAACAGATTTATCTGGTAATCCTTATGTATGAATTTAGCTTTCAATTTGGCTACCATTCTATCCCAATTCTTTATATTTTGTCTACCTTTTCTCCTTCTCTCTGTGTGCAATTCATCCCACCATAGTGTTGCATGTCCTTTTAATCTGGTGACAGCATGTCTCATCTTCCTTCCTTCATTGACATCTTCACAGTCGAAATACTTATCCATGGACCTTATCGAGTCCAATAGCTCTTTGGCATCCAAATTACCTTCATACATTGGGACATCCATGTTTTCTCTAGCTCCCAACTTCACAACAGCTTCAATAAGCATTCTTCAGCCGCATCTTCCTCTATAGCTTCTTCAACTTCTACTTCTTTGCTTTATRCATCATTGATGTCTTCAGCAGCAGGTGTTCTTCTTTGCATTKCTTCCATCGCTTCCAACCTTGCGCGAAGCTCTCTCATTTCTCTTCCTACAGCACGGTTTKCTAAAGGTAGTTCTACACGTACCCTCGGTGGCATCGCTTCAACTGTTCCTAACACACTAAGTACAACTTCAATCTTGTTCAGGCTCTAATACCACTTGATGCAAACCCCCCCCCCTTTCTCCTTGGGGMTATGCGACCTCCCGGTCAAGGATCTTCAATTCTCGGAGTTGAATTATCTCTATAAAACCTTAATGGTCTCGCTTGTAAATAACCACRGGTCTCTTCAATCCTTCGGTGCAAGTTCTATGACACTCGCGACCTCTCCATTTGCACTACCGGGCGATTAGTGTTCAGGCGCTAGCTCCTCCTCCATTAGCTCCTTCCCGCATATGACCTCGGGTTATGTCCACACAATTTTGGGCACGGTCGAAAATGGTTTGGGATCAACCCACTTTTCTCCCCACAATTCACTACCAAACGCCACGAGTCCAATTTGCAATATCATGGTTTCTATTGCGGCCCACTCTCAAGTTTTTAAATTCCAAGCACTTTCCATCCCCACAATCCTTCGTAATCGTTGACCTCACAATCTTGATGGTGCTTCTGAACGGATGGCTCAAATATGTCCTTTCCAAATCTACAGATCAGATTTAACCCTTCTAAATCAATGGTTGTGATTTATTTCGTGATTTGGACTTCGGGAGTTTCAACTTTCTACCTTTTTTTTCCTCTGAAATGCATGGATTCTTCCCACGTGTCCTCCTAAATTAGACGGCTATAATTTACTTCAAACTATCCAACAGTCGACGTTTATTTTGGCCCTCTAGCTCTCTGAGCTTTAGGAGTTTCAAGTCTCAATCTAAAAATCTCGAAGTGATTTCTCTGAAGTTCATAATCTATCGCCATGTATCCTTCTAGATTAGATGGTTCAGATCTCCTTCGGGTCTTCGGCGATCTCTTCCCCTATGTATACACAGAGTTTAAAGCTTGTACATTTTTCCTAAATCCAACGGTCTGAAATTATTCGGCTCCTCCTAGATAGATCTTCACCCTTCACCTTGCCCAACCTTCGCAAATTCTTCTTCTGAAAGATTTCTTCGACACTTAATCGATTTTTGGTCCTGTGCACTTCTTGTAACCGACCTCTGCACTTTCTTGCGAGAAAAACTCGAGTTATTTCTCCAAGTCAAAGACTTCGCCTACACACTCCTTGTGCTTAATATGCACACTCTGCATACAAAAGTTCCATGCTATCTCTTTTGATATTCGAGTCGAACAAGGCTCTCTCACACGCACTCCTTGCATTCAATATGCACTCCTTGCATAATTTACAGAAGAGAAAACTTGAAACTTATTCAATTCTTCATAAGTTCATTCATTCACCATGAACATCATACACCCACAAAATTCATAACAACAGTAAACTTGTAAACAGTATCAACACTGTACAATTAGATCAATTTTCTTTGTTCTATTCATTTCAAAGAAAAAACATGATTATACCTCTATCTCTTACAAACATTACAATTAGAAAACTTATCTAAGGACCCAGAGCTTTCTCGCTCTTCTTCCTCCTATCTAAATTCTATCACCTTCTACTCTAGCGGTTACCTACTCAACTTAATTAATGCAACCTAATGACTCATACAGGCTAATATCCTACACCTGTAATATATTACAGTCGTGTAAGGATTTACAATAATCTGTCAATTCAAAACGGTGGCCCGACTTTACATACAACTAATTAATTAATGAGAGATTCAAAAAGATCTCCACACCGCTACCAAGTTGGTTAAGAGTCGGTTTGGCTCTTTCAATGAGTTGAAGTGTCGACTTCTCTTCCACATCTGTTTTTCTTTGATTTGATAGCGATGCTCATGCATCAACAAGTCTTAATAGCTTGTCCTAGTACTTGGTTGGAAGCATCTCAAAGAGCTTGATAAGACCAAAAGGTGGTGAATGCTCAAATTTAAATGAAACCATGTATTCATTGCCCCCATCCCACTATTTCCCCCCTACCAATCCCCCTTCATCCTCTCCACCCCTCAAGATCCACAAGTTAACCCAAGCCAAAATTACAAAGCACCAACTTAAAGGTCTATGCTACAACTGTGATGAGAAATATTTGTCTTGGCATAAATGTAAGGAGAAAAAACTCTTTAAGGCCATTTCATACGACATTTATAATGATGAAGATGAATATATAACTCCAAAGACTATTCATCCACCCATTGAAAACATTCCCACGTCTACTCTACAAGATGTGAACCACATATCTCCCTACATGCCTTGATTGTATTTTTTCTCCCCAAACCCTCAAATTGATTGGCTAAATCAAAAATCGCAAAGTCATTGTCTTAATCAATAGTGGTAGCACCCATAACTTCAATCATTGATGTGTAGCCCAAGAAAAACACTACTACATGCATGTTCTAGACAACTTCCAAATCATGATTACCAATGGAGGTTCTATGAAATGTGATGGTTATTTTGAAACTGTTACGATGCAAATGGGTGAGTATTTCTTGAAAACCCACATGTTTTCTATTGAAATGGGTGGTTGTGACATTGTGTTGGGAGTTGAATGGTTATGGGCTTTAGGTCCCATCACCATGGATCTTTGTGCATTATACATGATTTTTCAACAAGAGGGGCATAGCTACACTTTCAAATGAATTACAGTTGCCTATCCAAAGATCATCATCTCCCACCATATGGAAAAACTTCTTTAAAAATGGAATTCGGGCATTGTGGCTCAATTCCATGCCATTCAATCTTTTGAGACACCTTCTCAACCCATTCATCATGACATGCAACTAGTATTGGCCAAACACCAGTCCATCTTTGAACCTCTCCAAGGACTACCACCCTCCCGAGGGGAGCATGATCATTCTATTTCATTCATACTAGGTATCCTCCCACCCAATGTACACATGTATCACCATCCATTTTCCCAAAAAAATGAAATAGAAAAGATAGTTCATGAGTTGATATTCATTGACATCATCTTCCCTAGTACTACATTTTTCTTCACTAATCATCATTTCCTCAAGAAAGAAGGAACTTGATGCATGTGTCATGACTTCTTAGCTCTCAACAAATTAACACTCAAGGAAACGTTTCCCATCCCAGTCACCGGTGACCTTTTGGATGATCTTAAGGGCGCTCAATTCTTCACCAAACGTGATATTTGCTCGAGCTATCACCAAATTCACATGAAAGAGGAAGATATTCCCAAAATTTATTTTTTCACTCATCAAGGCCATTATGAATTCTTGGTGATTCCCTTTGGCCTTTGCAATGCACCTTCCACCTTCCAAAGTCTCATGAACAAAATGTTTCAACCCTATCTACGTCATTTTGTACTTGTATTTTTTTAATGAGATCTTGATCTACAATACAACTTGGAAATCTCAAGTCACCCATGTTGATCGGGTCTTACAACTACTTGTTGATCACCAACTCTTTAGCGAGAGGTCCAAATCTGGCTTTGGAGTTTCTGAAGTGGAACGTTTGGTCCATATTGTTAGTCATGATGGTGTGCATGTGGATCCAAAGAAATTTTAAGTGACAAAGGATTGACCTTGCCCCAAAACTCTAAAATTTTAAGAGGTTTTCTTAGTGTCATTGGTTATTACAGAAAATTCGTAAGGAACCATGGTAAGATTGTTGCTCCCCTTACAACCTTTCTTAAAAAAAAAATATTTCAATTGGAATGACACTGTAGAATGGCCCTTCCAAGACTTGAAAAATGCTATGTGTAAAACCCCAGTACTCTTTCTCCCTAACTTCACTAAGACCTTTGTCTTGGAATGTGATGCCTCAAGTAAAGGCATCAAAGTAGTAATCATGCAAGAGGGATGTCCATTGGATTTTACCAACAAACAACTATGTGAGAGGCACTTGGGAAAATCAACTCATGAAAAGGAAATGATGGAAATATTGCATGCTATGGATATTTGGTATCCATACCTACTAGGGCAGTGTTTCCATATTAAAACCAATCATCATAGCTTGAAATAGTTCCTAAAGAAAAAGGTTTCTTCCCCGAACCAACGGAAATGGGTCGCCAAATGTTGGGATACGACTATGAGATCATTTATAAAAAGGGCAAGGACAATGTAGTAGAAAATGCTCTATATCATAAGTATGAAGAGGAAAGGGCCCTCTTTTCACTATCCTTCATAGTAGCAGACTAGTTGATTAATGTCCACAATGAATCATTAACAAATCCCAATATTTCTAACATGATCCAATAACTTCAAATGTAACCCCATACATATCATGCTACACTTGGAAAAATTAAGAGCTTCACTATAAAGGGCATCTATATTTGAACAAGTAGTCTAAATTTAAATCATAAGTGTTATCTGAACTACATGTCTCTCCCACAAGAGGTCATTTAGGGTTTCATAAAACATATGAAAGGATCAACATTCATTTGTGGGGCAAGGAATGAAGGACATTTGCACCTTTGTTGCAAGATGTGACATTTTCCAAAAACACAAAGGAGAGATGTTAAAACCTCAAGGTGAACTACAACCCTTACCCATTCCACCAATTGTATGGATGAGCATTTCTAAGGACTTCATTGTGGGGTTACTGAAATCTGGCAATAAATGAATCATCATTGTTGTGGTTGATTGCCTTTCCAAATATGCTCATTTTTTTCTATACAACACCTATTTACAGCCTCTATGGTTGCTCAATTATTCATGGATTATATCTTTAAACTCCATGGTATACAACAATATATTGTGACAGAATGTGACCCCACTTTTACTAACAATTTATGAAAATGGTTGTTTCAACTCCAAGGCACACAATTGAATCTTATCATAGCATATCACCCCCAAAATGATGGTCAAAATGAAGCTATGAACAAGTTATTGGAAGCATATTTGTAGTGCTTTACTTCAGAGCAACAATCCCAATGGGTCTAGTGGTTACCTCTAGTGGAATGGTGGCATAATACAACTTATCACGGTGCCACTCGAATGACTCCCTTTGAGGTTGTTTATGGCCAAAATCCCCCATCAGTACTATCCTACTTATTAGGAGTCTCTAAGGTGTACGTGGTAGACAAAACCCTCTAATGTCAATCTGACATTCTCTGCACCCTCAAGGATAATCTAGTAATGGCTCGGATTAGGATGATGAAGCAAGCTAATCAGCATTGTTTAGATGCCATTTTGAAGAACGGGGTCAGGTTTTCCTTTGTCTATGGCCTTATAAGTAGACCTCCTTCAAATAAAACCACCACCAAGATATTTATCCGATGTTTTATGGCCCCTATAATGTCCTCAAACATATTGGGCTAGTGGCTTACAAATCAGAGCTCCCTATCCACTTTAAAATTCATCCAATATTTCATGTCTCCTACTTAGAGAAATTGATCAGATCTAATTTCCATATTCAAAATAACCTTCCAAAAATGGATGAAGGTTCCAATTGGTTCCAACTAAAGGCCATCCTTGACAAAATGGAGATTCATCTCCGTCAGTGCAACATCTAGGAGATCCTAATGCAATGAAAGGATACACCACTTGAGGATGCCAGATGGGAATCAACAGAGATCATTCATCAATTCCAACATCTCCAGCCTTGAGGATGATATTTCTTTATAAGGGGGAGGGAATGTTATGGTCCTACCATAATCCTCTTAACTATATAGATAGGTTTCTATGTATTGAGGCCATATCTAGTAAATAAGGCTCGTGTAGTAGATATAGCGTGAAAATGATAATTGTATGAAGGCTTACTAGAAGGTTCACCTACTAGAAAGTTACTAAGTGATAGATAAAACTATATAAAGAAGTAGGGATAGTGTAACGAGATGTCCTGTGAAGTATATTGTAATCAAATCTCTACTCATATAGAGGTTGTCCCCTCGAAGTGGCAAGTGAACATTGCTTTCATAAAAAAAGGTATAACTATTTGTGGTATTCTGGTTCTTCTATTGCTTAGCATCACACCTTCCCCTACTTAACATCACACCCCTGAGCGGGAGTGGAGGGAGGTGTAGAGGGGAGGGTTGGGGAGGACAGAGGAAGGAGAGGGATAGGAGGACAAGGACGAGAGGAGGGGTGATGGGGTAAGGTGGGGGTGGGGGGAAGGGAGTAGAGGAAGGTTAGGTTAATGTCTAACATTGCCCTCTCTAGAATAAGGTTTTTTATTTTTATTTTGTTTCAATTATATTTCTTTTTATTTTTTCTATTTTTATATGTATAAATTTAATCTTTTGTGTGTGTTATTTTCAACCTTTTTAATTATGTTTTATTATGATATTTATCTTTTTTCACAATTATTTTTAATAAGGTTTATTTTTAATTTTTTATAAAAAAAATTTAATATATTCAATTTTGTTTTTTTCTATTTTTACTTTTTATATGGTATGTTTTAAACTTCTTTTCAATTTTGTTCTTTAATTTTATTTTGTATTTTTAATATGGTGTGTAATAGTTGTTTTTGAAAAGAAAATAGAAATGTATTACTATTGAAACAAGAAATTATATTATTTTTTTTTATTCAAGGAAAACAACAACAAAGAGGCCATCTATAAATGTCTTTTGACAAGACTTGTGATGATCATCTCCAAAACCATAATTGGTACTTCTAACATTGCTAGCCAAAAAAAATAGCTATTTTGTTGAAGGTCCATCATTTAAGCTCCAAAACATTATGAAGAATGTTATATGTTGGAAATCTTCTATAGGGGAAAACAAGATGAACCATTTTTAGTATGTGAAAAAAAAATGTAATGATAATGAAGAAAATATATTTTTGTATTGTGATGATTTTGAACATATGCAATCAAATTATCACTTACTCAGCTTGTTACAAAATATGTATTGTGTCAAACACAAAGATTGTTTATACACTTGTGAAACAAGCTAGGACATATGTGAAAATTAAAATTATTTCAAAATGAGCAATTATAACAAACAATAAGGTTTTACAAAACTATGTGCATTATGTGCATTTATTATGGGAGACATCAAGACAAACAAAGTTTGTTTATTATTTTCTATGTTTTTATCTATTATCATAAGTGTCATGATATTATTAATATCAAAATATTATGTTTTATTTTTATATGATTTTTCTCTACCACTTTCACATATGTTGGGGGGAATTTATTTTATGCAGGAGAATATCATGAATGCCCTCAATATTTTTCATATGGAAAGGGGAGAAGTGAGGAAAAAGAAACAAAAAGTATTATAAGTTCAAAATACAAGGGGAGAGCCATATAAATAATGACAACAAAAAGGAAACCTAGTGGCCTAATATTGTTAGAAATATTATATTTAAACCTCTAGCAACACAAAATGACAAGGACATTGAAATTGGTACTAGTGATGTTGTCACTCTTGTTCAAAATAAGAAACAAGAAAAACATAAAAGAAGTATGTCTAAAGATGTTTTCATTCATAGTGATGATGAGCATATTGTTTGTAAATCCCCAATTTTGACTTAGGTAGCTAAACTGCATTATGACCTATATGTCTAAAGATGTTTTCATTCATAGTGATGATGAGCATATTGTTTGTAAATCCCCATTTTGACTTAGGTAGCTAAACTGCATTATGACCTATTTTGTGCTTCTTTTCTTATTATTTGTGGAACTCTATTATGATTGTGGAACTCTATTATGATTATGGTACTTTATTATATGGACATGTGGACCTACCTATATGTGAAAGTTATGTATCAGTTAATGTTTATGCTATTAAAGATGGTTGTTGTGTGATTGACTTCCAACATGCAAGATAAAATGAAAGATTGTAGTACATAGATATTGGTTTAAAATATATGTAGTAACAAATCAATAGGCACCATACGCATGATAAAATAACTTGTTGGCTTACATTGTTTGTCAATGAGTAACATGGAAATCACATATAAACAGTTATGTGGTTATTCAAGATCTTAATGTTTTAATAAACTAGCCTATACATTGAATGGGCTAAGCAATAGCTAGATCAATGTGCTACTAAAGTGACATTGATGTGTGTGTGTGTGTGTAATTTAAAAAATAAAATCTAAGCAATAGCTAGATCAATGTGCTACTAAAGTGACATTGATGTGTGTGTGTGTGTGTAATTTAAAAAATAAAATAAAAACAAAAACATATATGAATAACAAAACTAAACATATGATAATAAAATAAATTTAAAATATATATATATATATATATATATATATATATATATTATTGAAATTTAAAAACAAAGAAAATTATGGATCGAGTTCTAAACTTGGACCTTCGAGATGTGCTCAGACAAGGTTACACGGGTTTTGAACCTCAACCTTCCACCAATAAACACTCACAGGGAACTGATCGCTATAATCACCTTGCTAGCTAGCGCCATGGTCTGCGACTGTCTGACGACCATAGTCGAGCCCCAAAGGGGTTGACCATGGTTTTTGTGGCCCTGTGTACCCTATGGGGCAACTATGGACCAAACCCTTCACAACTAAGAATCACCATGCAACCAACCTCACCAAGTCGATCTCATGAATCCAACCAGCCTCACCAAGTCAATCTCATGAATCTAAGTCAACCCACCAGCAATCCATAAACACAAGTCAAGTTAAGCCCATGTCCGAGACAAATCTCAAACCGAGTTGCAAACCAAAACCAAGTTGTGCCACCAACAAAGCCAATGTGCACAGACCTAAGTCATTTCCTAGCAAAAAAAAAGGAGATAGAAACTATAGCGACTTTGGTTTCTCCCTTCAGGCAGTCGACCATGGAGCCATGGGTCGGGACCAGACAACTACATGCAAAAAGGAACCATGGCTAAGCAAATGATGAAGAGAATGAGTGAGGAAGGGTTTGTCTTAAAAACAGATTAATTGTTGGTAATGAGGGCAAAGCACATGGGCCTCATGCAAGGCCCCATGTCCAATGTTTTTTCTCAATTTTATTCATTTATATTTTTTTATTTTATATAAAAAAATTTAAAAAAAAATTGTTTGCTAGTTTGTCCATGACCTGCAGGACTAGCCTGTGGCTGAGAAACCGCAACTTAGGGGAATCTAAGCCGTCAAAATCACTTGGGGATCACACCCGGCCTGAGCCACACCAACCCTTAACATGGTTGGATTTTTTGTCCCCGCAGGTTTCGAACCGGTGACTTTAACATCAAGGAATGCCTTAATAGCATACTCTGTCACCCACTGTCTTACACCTCAGGGACATTTTATATAAAAAAATTATTTTCATTTTTGTTTTTTATTGTTTTTTTATTTATATTTTTGTATTATTATATAAAAAAATATTTTTATTTTAGTTTTTATTGTTTTTTTTTATTATTATTTGTTTTTTATTATATAAAAAATATATATTTTTTTTAGTTTTTTATTGTTTTTTTTATTTTATTTTATTTTATAAGTGATTGTAAGAAAAGGAAAAGGGGGTTCATGTATGTGTATGTTTTATTTAAAAAATAAATATACTAAGAAAAAGTTGAAAGGGAGCTTTAAAAAATTATATAATGGTTTTATATATATATATATATATATATATATATATATATATATATATATATAAAATATGTTTTTGTTAACCATGTTATTATTTTTTTAGGGTTATGATGTTATTATTTTTTTTAGGGTTATAGAAGAGGTTATATGAAGTTTTTTTTTATAAGATTATTTTATTTATTTATTATTTAAATGATGAAAGAAAAAAGAATAAATAACTTTCAAATAAATATTTTAGGTTGATGTAATAGTGTAGATATAGTTGATCAAGTAAAGGAGATGGTATGGTAATTAAGAGATAATATGAAGTTATAGATGGTTTTTTTGATCTCCTTAGCCTATAACCACTTTGTCTTAAGTTATTTCTTATTACAAATAAATATAAAAGAAACTTATACATACGCATACATGTGTGTGTGCATGCACGTATAGATAGAACTGAAAGTTCCTTAACCCTTACCGATGAACCTTGGGTTAGGATGTAGAATCAGGGGATTTGAGAATCAATATGGTTAGGACATGCGCAAATCAAGGGTAGGGAACATTTCCACAAGGACCATCGACCTCATCA